>JAXQQM020077897.1:0-147532 GCA_034641835.2 Pinus albicaulis
GTGCCTCTAATATAGCACAATACATGCTTGCCTGCCTTCCAAAAGAGCTTGGTAGGCTTAACCATAGCTTGCGAAAGCTGGTTAACTACATAGCATATATCGGGTCGTGTATTGACCAGATACATAAGCGACCCCACCAACTGTCGATAGACAGTGGCATCCACTACCTCCGCTGAAGTAGCATCCTCCTTCCTCCAACCACCCGGAAGAGGAGTGTCAACAGGCTTGCAGCCTTGCATGTTGAACCTCTCCAGAATCTCCCGGGCATACTTGCCCTGAGAAACAAACAGTCCTCCGCTGCGCTGCCAAATCTCCAATCCCAGGAAATAATGAAGGATGCCCAATTCCTTCATCTCAAACTCTCGTGCAAGATCCTCCTTGCATGAAAGTATCAACTGCTCATCGCCAGTCAAAATCAGATCATCTACATACAGTACGATGATCAACAGCTTCCCCTCCACCACAATCTGGTACAGGTTTGGATCTGCCTCACTCTTTGAGAATCCAAGCCCGGTGAAGTAGCTGTCTATCCGAGTGTACCAAGCACGAGGTGCTTGCTTCAGCCCGTACAGTGCTCTCTTGAGTCGGCACACATGCGACTCACTGTTGAAGATCTTGAAACCTTCAGGCTGCTTTATGTACACCTCCTCCTCAATAACTCCATTGAGGAACGCAGTCTTCACATCCATCTGATGAATGTGCCACCCCATCTGCGCTGAGAGAGCAAGGATCGTCCGTATGGAAGAGTACCTTGCGACAGGTGCAAAAGTCTCCTCATAGTCAGTCCCCTCGATCTGTGAGAAGCCACGGGCGACAAATCTCGCCTTGTACTTCTCCACACTCCCGTCAGCTGCCTGCTTCACCTTGTAGATCCATCGCGAACCTACAACTGATTTCCCAACCGGTCTTGGGACAATCTCCCATGCACTGTTCCTGATGATCGAATCATATTCTTCGATCATGGCATCAACCCATGCGGGTTCCTCCACGGCTTCCTCAAAAGAGGATGGCTCCGTCACAACACATTGACTCACAAGAGCCATGTATCCAGTGTACTGATCCGGTGACTGTCTCTGTCTGCGCTGTGCTGTAGGTGGTCCTACAACCTTCTCTGCATCCCGAGCAAGTCGCTTAGCTTCTGTAGTGCGCATGCGCCCTCTGATGGTTGGCGCTACATGGGTGGTTTCTTCCACCTCCTGAACCTCCTCTTGTGGCTGATCCACATCCGAAAGCTCCTCCTTAGGAACTAACAGCTCCTCATCTGCATGCAAGTGTAGCTCCCTCTCAAGCGAACACTGCATGGCTTTCTCCTCCTGAAATTTTATATCCCGTCGCACAACAGTCTTGTGACTGTCTGACAAATACACCTGACAGTTGTGAGGTGTATCGGTGTACCCCACAAATATTCCAACCTCAGCAGTTGGATCCAGCTTCCTTCTCGCATCCTTCGTCACATGCATGTAGACAGGAGAACCAAAAATCCACAAATGGGAAATATCAGGCCTCTTGCCAGAATAAGCCTCCTCCGGTGTACTCATGCCAAGAACCTTGTGAGGACAACGGTTCTGCACATACACTGTTGTATTGCATGCCTCGGCCCACAAGTGAAGGGGTAGGCCCTGATCATGCAACATCGCCCGTGCAGCACCCACGATCGTTCTGTTCTTCCGCTCAGCCACCCCGTTCTGATGTGGGTTATGGGGTGCGATGAGCTCTCTCCGAATCCCTTCTGCGCTGCAGAACTCCTTGAATTCAGCCGAGATGAATTCACCAACGTTATCACTCCTTAGAGCAATCACCTTCTTCCCCGACTCCTTCTCGACCAGTGCTTTAAACTCACAGAACTTCGCGAATGTATCGCTCTTCTTCTGCATGAAGAAGATCCAGCACTTTCGAGAGAAATCATCAGCAAAGATCACATAATACCTGTGCTTTGCTGTCGAAGCAACTGAGAAAGGACCACACACGTCTGTGTGAACTCTCTCAAGGATCGTCGTGGCGCGACTATCCTTCTCGTGAAAGGTGGCTTTCACATACTTCCCTAAAGTACACCCCTTGCACTGATCTGACTACGCAAGAGTGCCCTTAGGAAGTCCAGTAGAAATCTGCTGCAGAATCTTCAAAGCTCCATGGTGAAGATGGCCCAATCTCCTGTGCCATAGTTCGCCCTCATCATCCCGGCTCACCACTTCTTCCGCCTTGCATGCCATAGCTGCGCAGTCATCTACCTGCAATTGATAAAGGTTCTGAGTTCGAACCCCTATCTTCTGGGTCTCTCCAGTAGTCTTACTGCGCAGGAAGGCTTTTCCTTCGCTGAAGACCACATCATACCCCTTATCCTCCAACATCGCCACAGAGATCAAGTTATTCTTCAATCCAGGTACATGCATGACATCCTTCAGTACAAAGGGTTTACCAGACTCCCTCTGAAAGGATATGGTACCGATACCAGTCGCACTGTATCTACCATCATCGCCCATCTCGATGTGCACACCCAAATCCTTGTCCTCCAAATCTGAGAACAAATCCCGATCTCCCGTCATATGAAATGACGCACCGCTGTCCAAGAACCATACCGATCCCATCACACTTGAAACCAAGCATGCGATTAGTGAAAAGTCAAGCTCGAACTGTGAAGCCAAAGCTTCTCCATCTGCAGATCTTCCCGCTTGCTTGTTCTTCTTCTTCTTTGGACAATTGGTAGCATAATGTCCGTGATCATGGCAGTGAAAACACTTCACTTTAGCCATATCCTGCTTCTTGCCCTTTGCACCAGAATGAGAGGTTTTCTTACCCTTCCCTTTCTTTGCTTTGGCCACCAAAGCGCAGTTTTCTTCATCAGCTCCCTTTGATGAAGATCCATCTCGAGTAGTCCTCCTTATCTCCTCCTGCATGAGATCCGCCCAAAGGCGCTCCCATCCAGGCAGCTTCTCCCGACCATTGACACTATCTTGATATGAGTGCCAAGCCTTCGGAAGACCAAGGAGAGCCAGGTCGACCATGTCCTCTTCATCGACAGTAACCCCCACACTTCCCAGCTCATCTCTACATTGAGTGAACTTCGTGAGGTATTTGGCGATACTGTCGCCCTTCTCCATCTTGATGTTCCTGAGCTTATCTTTGAGCGCCAGCTTCCTTTGGTCACTCTTACTCTGGAATAGATCCGTCAAAGCTTTCCACATTAGAAATGGAGAAGCCTTTCCATGCAGGCTGGATACAATATGATCCTTGACGCCCTCCAACAGGATCCTTTGACATTTCGCCATCTTCTTTTGCCATACTTCGACTTCAGCAGGATCAGTGGGCTTTTGGACATCCGTATCTATGAACTCCTTGAGACCATTATCTTCTAATACTGCTTCCATGCGATCCTTCCATGCAACATAATTCGAACTGCCTTCAAGAGCATATTCGAGTCGCAAACCATTGAAAGACATTTTCAACACTGGCACCAAGAAAACAAAACTGCTGCAAAATTTCGAATTCCACCTCAAAGCTCAACCGCTCTAGATCTGTGAGAACAAATTATTTCTAGCATAGATATTGACTGCAAGGGGCATTTACCAGACCTTTCACTTTCCGAAGAAAGATGAATCCGGAGGCTACCTGGCCCGCATGCAGACTCTGTCTACCGAAATAAGTTTGTAATCACTGTGATGATCAATCTCTGCTTCAATAGCTCCGATACCATGTATAAATTTTCTGAATAATGATTAATTATCCACCGAGACTATCCTGATCACATACAATTCGAATTTATATGCAACACATAATCTCTTCCACTCAGATCATCACACATGCGGAAATAAAACAAGCGATAACAAATCAAATCATCATACACATTAACACAGTATGTATGGGGAAAGCTTATAGCTGAAAACCCCGCAGCTATTGTGTATATTATAATGGAGAAATCATGTAACAAACTCAGTACAATACTCCTCACAAGTACTCAGTACTTTCTCATGAAGTCACACACAATCTAGCTCAGTTTTGAACAGGTTACTGGTTCAAAACTCACCGCCAATTGCCTTGCCTCTATTGCGCAATCCAGGCCTGTCTATATAGAGATCCAAGGTTCGAATCTCCTTGGCTTGACAGTGCAATCATCATGGGAAATTCCTCCAAGTGTTGTGCAAATCTCATGCACAACTGATGTCGCCACTGATAGCTAACTCAACCCTTTCATCTACCTCTTTCACTGGTCTCCACTGAACTGATCATGCACTGTAGTGAACTGATGTGTTCTTGAGTTGAATAATGAGTTACTAATTAATGAATTAAATAATATTTAATTCACTCCACTCATAACTAATTTATTAGCTAGTTAAACTTATCTCAACCAGTTCAACTAAAATTAAACAGAACACAACTCCACTAGTTGTCTCATTAACTCCACCAAACTTCTGCCACTGAAGTCCTAACTGAAGTCAACCATGCATGATGCCATCAAACCCTTGGGAATAGCGTAATTCCTCTATCAGATGCATGAGCCACTTCCAAGGCTCGAACTGAAGTGCTCCAAGAGAGTAAACTGAAGTTTATAGTCTAAATATTATTAAGGGTAAATAATATTTGACTTCCCTATTTTAAGGAGAGGTAGTCTAAAAATAGACTTCGACCTATAGGTCCAAAAAATAGAGTCTCATCTATTTTTACCAACATGACACATACTCCAAGAATCTCATACTGCAATCCCCGAACCATGCTCCATATGTCTAAAAATAGACATAGTCTAAAAATAGATTTTGCGCCAGAATTTGCCTGCGGGCCCACTTGGTGAAGGCGACTTCATTTCACTAAGCTCAGTCGATTATGAAGAAAATTTTGCTCCCACAGCAAAATGGACCACCATCCGGACTCTCTTTTCCCTAGCAGCTCAGAATGGATGGAAAGTCCATCAGATGGATTGTTTCGGGGAAAATCACCCTAGAGGTTCGTTGGGTTACAACCTCCACAGAGCAGGGCATGCTACTCAAGAAGGACTCACACAACCATACATGTTCATGAAAAACTAAATAGAGCAGATCGAGGAACTTACCCGTAGGTCCTACGTTTGAAGCAGATCCCGCGGGGTCCAAACCCCCAGCAACCCTTCTTCCTTCTTAACCTGAAAGACAAGAAGAAACAAGCACAAAGAACTGGTTGTACAGTATATATCTACTCTAAATGTTAGTGAAATCCATATGAAACATTAGATAAACCATAACAAATGCTTAAATAACAATATTCTCATATATGCAAGTGGACACTAACACGTATATTTCGGGAACAAGATGGTTCTTCTGTATTATAAATAGCATGTACAGAAATAACAAGTGGAGAGATCACCTGAATCCTTCCACGATCTTCGAGCAGACCGTCGTCCAGATCCGTCCCACCCTTGCCTCGCTAAGATTCCATCCGAACTGGTGCATACGAGATGACATATAGGGAGATGAGCATCTCCAGGAAACAAGGGTTTCCTGTAATGAACTGGGAAGTGCAGGAGGCACGGGAATTCAAACTTAGATAGAGGATCCCAACAGAGTATAATATCAATAATTTCTCTCTCCCTTAGGCCATACACACGAGGGGCTTTTATACTCCCTCAAAGTAGTTTCAACAGTTGGAAACAGTTGGCCACGTGCTAGGGTGGTTGAACTACCAAAGTAACCATCAACCTAGCTTGAAAATAGGGATTTTTTATATATTTTTTAATGATTTTAATGGCATACGCGGAAAAGTACATGTGGACTCGCGTATACACGCGGAAAAGTCTGGGCATAACCGCGTTAGGGGATTTTTACAGTGTTTTTTAGTGAATTTGGTCCAAGTCTATTGGAATGGGTGCCCAAAGCCATAAAAACAATCATGAATCATATGAAGGTGAGAAATGATGTTATAATAGATTCCCCCTAATATATGAGGTCAGAAGGGGTACATGATGGCCGAAATGTATTATGCACATAGAAAGAACTTTGCAAGGACAAGAGAGGACTTCACCAGATTTCAGCCTGCCAAAAAACCAATGAAAGAAAACAGAGAGTCAACTCATGATGAGGCGGGCATACCCATGCTCAGTTAAAAAAATACATCATATAGAAAGTATATAATAGATCCAAAATGTATACAAGTATAGCTGAACTGAAAGTACACAATGAATCATCTGAGCATGGCCCGGAAATATAAGTCTGAATCAATGTCCAAGTATCACATATAGAAAGCTGATCAAGGATGGTGAAACTGGATGTCTGATCATATAAGTAACTGAATTTCCAAGTACCGAATCATAAGAGGTGGAACAAATGGTACAATCACGCAACTCAGGAGCCAACATATAAGATGTTGCTGTACTGAACTGCAACATATAAGGGTGGACGGCATCACTGGCAGAAACTGAATGGACTGTCAAAAGTGAACCGAAAAATGCTGATGCAACCCGAGGTCTTCACCGATCACTATGGCACAATTCTACACAATGGGAATAAATGAGTTGAAGTCGACCATGTGAGAAATCGTTGGATTACTGGTCAATGATGTATACCGTTAACCAATGCGAGACAACCCACCAATAATGAAAATGAGCGTCAAGGTGCCCCAGTACAATCTGACAAGTGCGAATGAATGAGTTGAAGTCGAACACTTGAAAGAATCTACCAATCAGGAGGTAATGATGAATCCCCACTGTCGATAGCGAAGAGTCTGCCACTGATGACTGCAAACCCTAAGGTACTGACAAAAAGACTCTAGACCTTATTCCCAGAGCAATGAGTCGGAGCCGATGGGAAAAGATCTGCTGGAAGGAAGGCATTAAGGCATCCCACATCAGTCCAGCGCGAGTGTAACCCGCAGGCCAAGATTTGGAAGGAATCGGACGAAGTAGAGTGATGGAACCAAAACTGAAGTACGTTTCCGATATGCACAAGATGAAGCTAGCGCACGGAAGAAACCCTCTGAACCAACCAATAATGAAAGCTGACACAGAGGCGAGAAATCCACCGATAGGGTCAAATGGAAATCAAGGTACTGCACGAATCCCAAGTTTGATAATGTGTGCTGACGTCGAACACAGGGGAAACCACTCAGTCAAAGACCCATGATGATGATCAAATGCTGAGCACGAGGTCACCTATCAATGATGGAAATAGGCCCAAGGTGCGGCTCTAGGCTTGCTCTCAGAGCAATGTGTCGTAGTCGATAAGAGACAAACCCGCCGGCAAGAAGTCAATGGGGACCTTCTCAAACCAACACGAGCAGAAGACCAAAACATCTGATGTGATAGAACATGATACTGACAAGACCGGGAAGGCCGACTGAATAATGAGTCAAGAGACACCGCAGAATGGCCGACTCAGGTTAGACTTCCCTTGAACAAAAGCACGACTTGTGATGACCATGGCAGTAAAAAGTGACACTGTATAAGTCTGTTATGCAGGAGGCAGAACAAACTCTCCATATGATTGGAAGAGATAACCAACCGGGGGAGAACTGACAAGTGAAACATGGTAAAGGCTGAACCTAGGTCAAAACTAAACCATCCCAAATGAAGGAAATATATATAAGTATATGTGCTTTGTTCAAGGGCGACAAACTGACTCTGTACTGCCATCAAAATAACGAAGATACATCCCGTTCCCGCTCTTTTTTGTTATATTTGATTTTTTTGTCTTTTTCATATAATAAGCCTGAAAAAGAATAAAAGAATGCTATGGTACAATGGATAGAACGAGTATCAAAAATCATATGCACTAGTTCCTGGGATTGGAACGATCCTATGCTCAATGCAAGGTGGCGGAAACTGGTAAGCGATACTCAAAGGAATGTTCCATCCATGGGTAAAAGGGTGTCAAGTCGTGATAGCTAAGTGCATGCAATGGTTAACTTGTACAGATAGACAAGGTCAAAAGTTGGCTTAAACATCGAGTCCAAATGAAGCCGGCTAAAGGCCAGGATAAACAAGTAGCCAATATGCAATGCAATAATACAACTTAACGACACCAGGGAGCCTCTAGGGTTATAGCCAGAAAAATAATAGTGAGGAAGAAGAAGAATGAAGCTTCAACACATAAGTCATGGCGGGACTAAAGAGGACTCTCAAGCCTACATAAAACGCAGCATGGGCAACAAGTGATAGCAAGGAACTAACTAGGAAGCCCATGTAAAGGAAGGCTCTACCACCAAGTCATGATTAAATAATCGGCGAGTGAAATGGGTGTAATAGTCATGACCTGATGGGATCGACCCTATGGCAAGTGATCAGTATGGAGGCTAGTATGCAAGATGCAGCGGAAAGTGATTTACCTAACCTATATGCCAGTGAAGATCATATACCTGCCATGACGAGTCAGTAATCATGGATCAAAAAACCGGGAAAAATCTCAAATTCGTCAAAATGTACCTGAAAAACATACCAAACTGGGCACTTCCAAGCATCCGGGTTATGCAGCTTAAGATAGATCGAAAAAATAAGTATAACAAAGTTTTGCGAAAATTTTCAACTTTTTAGCCATAAATAGACAAATTACCTCATATTTGGTTCATTATTACATTGCTGATTTGGAAAAAAGTGCTCTGGAGCAAAAAAATTCTTTCGTCAAATCAGGAGCAACCGACCGTCAAATCGCACCGAATTTGTCAGGTAAGCTCATCAATCATCCTTGCAAATCATTTTGTCCGTTCATAAATTAAAATTTAGTGATTTTCACCACAGAAACCCTTGCTAAAAAACACGGGCTTGCGCATACGCGGGTTGGTAACAGTAAAGTCGCGTATACACGCGACTGTGCATAAAGAAATCCGCGTATGCGCAGGCCCAAATGAAAAATGCGTGGCTAATGAAGGATTTATTGAATTTTGACAAGATGAAAATCTCATGGAGAGAGCGTGAACACAGTGCAATTGATCAAGAAGTCATGCAAGATCGAACATCTCAAAATATTCTTCGGAATTGCGGATTGCTCAAATTTTTCAAAATGCCAAATATGAAAAGCAATGTCTGGTTGCTAGAAATGCTCGTAAATTATTGGGAACCGGAAGAGGACTGCTTTATGATAGATCAGATGCCAGTACGCATTGAAGTGGAAGACATATATTTTATCACTGGACTCTCCCGGAGGGTAGAACCAGTGGACTTGCACGGGAAGCCCCTGGGAGGGCTAACCGTGGAAGATTACGTCCACGTGTATTGCGTAGAGGGTTCCAAGAAAGTTGGAACTCAAATTGCAATTAAAGATTTGAGGGATTTGCACATGAAAATCCTCCTTTTCACCATTGGCAGAGTGGCAAGATCTACCTCCCTACACCAGGCGTCCAAGACGCAAATGAGCATAGCAGTGGAATGCTTAACTCATGTATATGATTGGTGCACAGCCTTATTACTGAACATGAAGCAACAATTGACCTCAATCCGTCAAGCAAAGACAAAACACTTTGGATACGGTACAATTTTGATGACATTCTTCTTTGAGAAGATACCAACATTGAGACCCAGAGTCATCTCTACCATCAACAGCCCTAGAGATCCAAGAATTACTTGCTGGGCTGACATGATGAAGAGATTAGGGGGAAGTGAAGTTCCCCGGATCACTTGGGATGATGAGTTCTTCCTTTGGTGGGGAGAACAAATCATCGCTGTGGATGACTATCCCTATGCCGGGATGGACTTTCTTGGAGATCCAGATCTTGTTCTTCCACCAGGCACATCATGGGGCACAGTCGGTAAGTTTGCAAAATTTTTTGACTTATATAATTTTTTGGATTTTTTCAAATATGTATGAAAAAATGAAAAACAAACATGTTTTTGATTGGATTCATAATGACTTACAATGTAAACATGATCATCATACAGATATTAGACCAGTTCGACCTGAGGGTTTCTCATGCCACAAGCATCGCAGGGGCGAAGCAGATACAATGGATTCAGACAGGACCCTCCAGGCTGTACAGAGGAACTTGGAAGGGTTAACCCGCCAAATACCTATGGCTGCCGTGGAAGATCTGCCGGAAGCCATCCAGAGACGGGTGGTAGGAGTGCCCCGAGACTGGGTATGGTTATTCCGCCGAGTTGCCACCGCGATCATGTTCTATAGGAACACGACTTCTGGGCAGGGACCTCAGGAGTAGATAGATATTATGTATCAGATGACTGTATATTTTTGAGACTAAACATGATCGGGCATAAGCCCAAATTTTGTATGACCTTATGGATCCAAATTTTGTAAAGTTTTTTGAACACTCTGATAATATATATACAGCAATATTTGATGTGATGTGATAAATGTATCAAAATGTATGATGTTTTCGATGATTAAATTTTATTGTATGGAATGATTAATATGCCAATCTAGTGCTTGATTAGCTAATGAGTCAGCCAACCAATTGTCAGCTCGAGGAATATGAATGAAAGTTAAAAATTGAAATGATCTTTGTAACAAACGTACCCTCAAGAACAATCGTAATAAAAATGGATCTCGAACCCGATAAGTATTGTTCAACTGCGACACCACCAACTGAGAGTCCAAGAAAACTACCAACGAATCAACACCCAAAGATATTGCCTCCGAGAGTAGATAAACAACTACAGTGTATTCTGCTATGTTATTGGAAGCAAGACCAATGCAGACCCCTCTTGATACTAACAGCTGACCGGATGGATAATGAAGCACCCAAGCCGCGGAAGCTAAGTTCCTGGTGTGTCTACTAGCACCATCGGCGAAACCAAAATGACTCATGACATCCAACACAACCTGCCAAAGCAGATCAAAAACATCACCATCCCATCAAAGATCGAAAAACAACCAGATATGTACAAAGCAAAACTATTATATACAAAACATGCCAGGTCGAAGCCTAGACATAATACTTCTTCAAATAGAGCCCATTTCTGGGCTCCGACAACTCGTTTCCTTCAAAATCAACCAAGGTATATGCTCCTTTTTTAAGGAATTTTTTAACGATGAAGGGGCCATACCACATAGACTTAAACTTTCCTGCCCCTAGGGCATCTTTTTCTTGGGCATAGACCAAAACAAGGTCACCTTCCGAAAAAACCCTGGGTTTGACCGCCTTATCGTACTGAACTTTAACTCGGTTTTTATGCACTTCATTCATCGTGGCAGCATCTCGACGCTGCTCATCGAGATGTTCCAGATGAAGAAGCCGTTCTGCCAGACTAGAAGTGTCAGGAAGAAGTTCAACAGCTAATTTAAGAGAAGGAATCTCGCATTCAATAGGAAATACAGATTCTACCCCGTGCACTAGCTGAAAGGAGTAAAGCCAGTTGCAGTTTTCACTGACGTCCTGTATGCCCAAAGTGCAGGATATAGCATAATATGCCAGTTGGATCTAGCTTTATCAATTTTCCTTTGAAGAATTGTCTTCAAGGATTTATTCACGGCTTCCACTTGCCCATTGGCTTGAGGATAATACAGAGATGAATGCTCCTGCCGGAAACCCAATTTGAGAGCCAACTCAGCCATCATACTATTCTGAAAATGACTGCCATGATCAGTGACAATCTCTCTAGGAATACCAAAACGAGCGATAACCTGGTTGAAAAGAAAAAGAGCTGCAGTCTCACCATCGTTCCCAAAAGTAGGCATAGCCTCGACCCATTTCGTAAAGTAGTCTACTGCTACAATAATGTACTTGTGACCTTTAGCCGAAGGCGGGTTACAAGTAGTATAATCAATACCCCACTTTGTAAAGGGACCGACAGTAATGACTGGAGAAAGCGGAGCTAGATGAGCGCGCATTTTTCGAGTATAGACTTGACACGGATGACACTTTTTGACCGATTCGATACAATCCTTGAAAATCGAAGGCCAAAAGTACCCAACACGCAAGATTTTTTGGGCTGTAGCAAGCCCAGATAAATGACCCCCACAAGCTCCACTGTGAGAATCATTCAGCACGGCCTCAGCTTCTTTGAGAGTTAAGCAGCGTCTCAGGATTGAATCAACCCCTCGACGGTATAAAGCATCACCAATAATCAAATAATTCTTGGCCAAGTGACGCAGCTTACGACGCTCATCTTTCGAAAAAGTAGAGGGAAACTTCGCAGTCTGAAGATACACAATTATATCTCCATACCAAGGATCCTGTGAAGAGATAAGAAACAAATGTTCATCTGGAAAGGATTCATCATAGATCATCTCTTCCCCACAGGGCAACTCGGAGATCAATTCCGCGAAAACTAATGATTTCTTGGATTTGGTAGACATAAACTCAAGATCAAATTCCTACAAAATCACAATCCATCTATTGTATTTGCCCCCAATCACTCACCTACTGAGGACAAACTGAAATGGATTAGCTGCTGCCAAAACATAAGTTTTTCGAAGAATAATGTAATGCCGGAGTCGCTGCACAGCATGAACTGCTGCTAAAGCTAACTTTTCTATCGGAGTGTACTGGAGTTCAGGTCCTACCAAGCCTCGACTAAGGTAGTATATAACATGCTCTGCAAGAGCATCATCCTCCTGAACCAGAACCATACCAATAGTAGATTCTGCTGCTGCCAGATACAAAAGGAAATCCCTGCTATAATCAGGTGGACTCAATAAAGGAGCAGAGGTCAATGCTTTCTTCAAAGCATCGAATGAGCGTTGAGCGTAGTCATCCCAAAGAAAAGGAACTCCCTTCTTCAACAATCTCATAAACCCCTTTGTAACTTCAGCATAATTTACGATAAATCTCCGAAGAAAATTAGACTTTCCTTGTAGACTTTGAAGCTAACGGATAGAAGACGAGGGAGGCAACCGAAGTATTGCCTCTACCTTGAAGGGATCTACCCTAATCCCTTCCCTAGACACAATGAATCCCAATAACCGGCCGGATGTAACCGCGAAAACGCACTTGTTCAGATTCAATCTAATCTTATAGAAACGACATCATTCAAATATTTGCCGGAGGTGAGCAGGATGATCCATCCTCTTTCGAGAATGAGCAGCTAAATCATCCAAGTACGCCTCGATAATCTTTTTGATGTCGTGGAAGGCATATGACATGGCCCGCTGGAAGGTAGCCCCAGCATTTTTAAGACCAAAAGGCATCTTCTTGTATGCAAAAGTACCCCAGGGACAAATAAAGGCAGTCTTATGCTGATCTTCAGGACAGATAGTAATCTGATTATATCCGGAGAAACCGTCCATGAAGGAGAAAATCTCATTACCGGCACACTCGTCAATGATCTGATCAATAAATGGTGTGGGGTAATTATCTTTAGGACTTGCTTTATTTAGGTCTCTGAAATCGATGCAAACTCGAATCGTTCCTTGCTTTTTATCTACAGGAACGGGATTTGAAACCCATTCAGTCAAAGGAACAGGGAAAATGAATCCCGACTTAAGCAGCTTCTCAACCTCAGCTTTGATAGCTGCTACCTTCCTAGGATTGACCGGACGAATTTTTTGCCTCACCGGCTTAGCGTTTTCATAATTCTTGATCTCATGCTGGACAATAGATTGATCTATACCAGGCATTTCCTCATAAGACCAAGCGAATACATACCTATACTCTTTAAAGAGCTCGGTGTAAATTTGAATCTCTTCATGGGAACATTCAGCTCCGATGAAGACATTCTCAATAATATTGGGATCCGTGGAAATGTTCACCGGGATAGTAGGAGAAATCACAGCCATGTTCCCTTCAGCATAAACCTGTGTTGGTGCTAAAGGGTTCAAGACTGGGTGAACAGGACCAGGAGACAGAGGACTTGGAAAACTCGTTTCAACTTCGCTCAAGTCAGGTAAAAAATAAGACCGATGATGCAAATCATCCCACAGTCTATCTATACCAGTCATGGCTTCCAGGATGGCCTCTTCAGATGGAAGAGTGGTATCAAGGCAATCCTGGGCCGAAGAATAACTAAGTGTCCAAGCCGGAGCCACATCTCCATCCAACTCTTTCGGTGAAAGAGGAGCAGGGTTGGATTCTGCAGAGTCAACAATAGACTGATAAGCAATCTCAGCTGTAGACATCGGAAATGCCATTCCACCCACTTGACCTTCTGCTAATGTGGCTGTAGGGGAAGGTAAGGTCCAAGGGTCCGAAAAATAATGAGTTCTGAAGAACTCTCTTCGAAGAGGAGCCTTGGAGGATGAAATTGCATTAATATGAACCGTAGGAGGAGGAATATCGAAAGTACCCATCAAGGAAGAATACATTCCAACTCCTAAATTCTCAATAGGTGCCTTAGTATTATCCAACTTAGGAACAAATGAGTCAGTAGACGCATTCGGGTCTACAGGAGGACAGTCCAGTTGATCCACTGTAACAATCCTCCCTTCGTGGGGGAAACATATAATCCGAAATAATGAGGATGCAATGGCATCCATCTCATAAATCCAGTTTCTCCCCAACAGAAGGTTGTATTCCAAGCTTGCATCCACTACCTCAACCTCTATATTGACAGTTTTGCCCCCAACACAGATGGGCAAAGCTGGGACAATACCATGGGGTTTATGAGAATGACCATCGAACGAAGTCAGAAGAGTGGTAGATGGAACATCTTTGGGAGATCCAATTGTCTTCCAACATGTGAGAGACATCACGCATGTGGAAGCGCCCTCATCAACAACCGTTCGAAAGATATTACACTTCTGGTACGATGATTTAATATGAAAAGCCATGTGATGGGGAAGTCTCTTCTTAAAATTAGTCATATCAAAAGTAATCAGAAGAGAATTTTTCGGATCAATAGCCCCAATGGCAGTGAGCAAAGCACTGCGTTGAGCCGGACAAGACTGGAGTACCTCTAAAGCCGACATAGCACAAGGACTCTGCGCCAGATCTTCCACAATCGAGTAGTTCTAGGCAGCCCTAGCATTTGGATTAATCGTCAATCGCTTAGAAGATGCTTTGGGCATCCGAGGCATAGACTCAACAGTAGGCTTGGTAATGTGAAGCGGCTCAATAGCATCAGGAATATCCTTAGCTTTCGAAGACTCTTCTCTGCCATAATCACGGGATCTCATAGCGATATCCGCGTGAGCACTCATCATGAAAATGTTCGATGGAATTTCCCCTTCCTGGGTGCCCCCAGAGGAAGCCCCAGGATTTTGATTCGCGCCAACAACTAATTGCTGCCCTTGGGGAAAAGGGTTTGTTAACACAGCCTGGGAACTAGAAGAACCCCGTTGAGCTAACAAGCGCTGCGCATCCTGAATTTTAGGGCAAAGGTGTGTAAGATGGTCTCCAGTACACAGCTTGCATGGAAACTTCACTTTCCTTTTCTCCTTTGGACCCTCACCAACATGCTCGTTGGTTTTATTCGCATTACCCTTCCCGTTCTTGCCCTTCTTCTTATTATTTCGTCCCTTATTCTTCCCGTCGGATTGTTGATTTCCTTTGGGATCAGAAGCTTGGACAACATTTATGGACAAATACTGGGAAGGTGATGACTCAGCAGGCACAGCCTGACCAGAAGGAGCAGATTGTAAAGACAACTGCTGCAATTGAGTAAGCAGGCTGGCTGCACCACTATTGATCGATCCAATCAGTCCGTCACCATGAGGACTGGGCTTAGTTTTAGATAAATATAATTTGGAGCGAGGAGCATTGGGCAGATATTTATGGAGGACCCCAGACTGAGAATAGACTAGTTCCAGATGCTGGGCCCTAAAAATGGCCTGCTCCTTAGAAAATACCCCAGAAAGGGATACATATTTCGAAATATCTGACTGCAGGGATTTCAGAAACCATTCCAAAAGGAATTCTCCTGGAATATAAGCTTTAATAAGCCTCTTCCTTCTCCTCCATTCCTGAATGTGATCAGAAATGTGGGTTGCGTCGTCCTATTTAAAATTAGCTAGGAGTTCAGTCCCAGCGTCATATCGGACAGGAAACTGAAAATGGTTTAGAAATGTAACAACCAGTTCTCCAAATGTAGCAAAACTGCCCCCAGTTAGCTCAATGTACCATTTGGCAGCGTTTCCAGTTAGGGTGCATTGAAATAATATCAACCTAATCGAATCATCGATCAGGGAGTTCGAAGAACACCATAAATGGAAGGTAGTGATGTGGTTAGCCGGATCTTCTCCATTCTTGCCTTCAAACTTTGGAATGTTTGAAGGAAGTTTGGTGGGAACCGGAGGCCACTCCGGACCATAACGAATCGGATCATTAGTCAACTTCGACAGATCTGGCAAGTTTAACGTTGCCAGAAAAGGTAAGCGAGGCGGAGCCTGAGGATTCCATCCTTGATGGGATGGATTCCCAACATTTTGAAAAGAATACCCTGGATTTGATGAGGCACCAGGTTGCCAAAAAGGACTTGTAGAAAAAGGAGAAGAACCTCCTCCCAATGCAGAGTTACCAAAGCCCAGACCAGTTCCCCCCGCTGAAGTATGAAATGAAGAGGAAAGCCCCTGATAGGGGTTCCAGGCATTAGAAAGAGGAGAAAACGTCTGATAAGAACTCGACGAAGGGAAAGAAGTATTCCCTTGGTGACCAGCGTAAAACTAATTCCCTGCCCCCACTGTAGTGAATACAGGGTTCCATCCTATGAAAGTGGTCGAATTCTGACCTCCAGACCAAGGATTGAAGCTCTGGGTCTGAGAAGTAAACGGAAAGGACCCTAAAGAAGGATTGGAACTAGGAATGTGCCCAGTTCCAAAGGGGAAACCCTGAAAATAAGCTGATCCACTAGCCATGGAAGACATGGGTGTAGATCCAGCTGCAGCAGCGGAAAAGGAAAAAGAAGGAATCCCACTAGTGGGCATTCCGAAACAGAAGGGACCAGAATGAGAAGCATGTGCTTGGGTGAAACCAGAGCCAAACACAACAGCACTAGAAGCAATCGAAGATGAAGCAATAGTGCCTCCTCCTTCAACAGAAGTAGGAGTCTAAATGCCTGCAATACTCACAGCAGAAGCCGCGTTCCCAGTTGTGGCCATCGAAAGGTATGAATGATACGGAAGATCTTCCGGTCTCTCTGACTCAGGTCCGATGTATTGAACAACAAACGGATAATCAGGAGGAAGAGGAGATGGACCTCACACAGGAGGTTCAGGTACTTCTTCAATTTGAAAATCTTCTTCCTGAGGAAATAAAACTCGCGAGGTGAGCGGATTGCTCCTCTCGGAATCGACACCAGAATTAGCTATGAAACCTTCAGATCCTTGTGGAGGATCTCTCTCCACTGCGTCAGACGTCACAGGGTGGTAACCACCTGCTAAATCACTCCTACGCCTTCTCGAAGAAGGCTCTGGACTCTCGGGAGATAACCCCCGGATTCTCCTCGATCGACGAGGCGCTTGATCAACCACTTTAACAAATTTTAATTAGACTCAAAAAATATAAATCTAAGCAAGCTAGGAGCAAAGAGCACTCACTATAAGAAAAATCCCTGAGATACAAACAAGCAAAAAACCTTCAAGTATTTCCACTCCAGGTGATGAGGACCGGACACCAAAATACAGGAAAGCGAAATATAGGACCTCCCGAAAGCAGTCTGGGATAATTACGGCCCAGGCCTACTAGTGAAGGTAACAGAAACAGTTACGCCGACCTCCTAACGATAGCCTTTGCCGGCTCAAGCACCCAAGCTTCGCAAGGGCACCCCCCAGAAGTACTGCTGAAAGTGATGTGACGTCTGCCTCAGGTACCACGGGTATTCTTTCCCGCAGTCACCTGTGTGGAACCTAGGAGTGGCAACTATGGGCACCAATCCGTGTCAGAAGCCGGGCGGAACGGTCTTGAGGTTAGATTCAGCTAATTAGAGAGGGGGTATCCCTCTTCTCAGCCTTCACTTCCCCTCGCGCTTGACTCTCTGGAGGAGAGCTTTCCCGGTCCACCTAACGGAGTTGGATTTCGCTCAATTAATCAACTTCTATGTTTTGTTTGAGCGGGCTTGGAGAGTTAACATTCCACTCATCTAATCCAAGGCCCTACAACCTAGCTAGTTGGTGTATGACACTTAGAAAACTTGCTAGTTGATTTTAAATTAAATCGCTTATTTTAATTGGCTATTATGTTGAGTCAAAGGGATGCGGAAATGAAACTTATGGTGTTTTGACACAGAAAGAAATTAATAAAAACCAAACTACATGCAAATGCAGTTATTGTCTTTCGATGAAAAGCAACTTCCACATAGGTTCTACGAGATTAAAAATTGTATTTTTCTTTTCAGATAACAAACTCACACTCACAAAAACTATGAAAATGACTAAATGCTTAAGTGCACCTGATGCAAATCACTACAAGCATGCAAATTCTAAGATGAAAAATCTCCTAAAGTAGAGCGAAATTTCCCAAAATTCCTTCAGTTTTATCTCTTTTTGGTTGTCCAGAAAGCTAGTTCCCAAAATCAAGAACTCTTAATATGAAGACACCAAAAACGCTTAAAAAACAAGAGGAAGAAATCAATGACAACTCCTTTCTGAAATCAAGCCAAAATCCAAAGGCAAGAAACCTCAACAAAGCTTCAAAAGATACAAAGAAACGAAAACAAAAATGCAAAAACAAAAGCAAACAACAAAGAAAAATGTTTTTTTGAGCTTTTGTATTTTATAAGGGAAGAGTTCAAAAAGACCAAGCAAAACTATAAAACCCCAAGCCAAACAACACTGAATTTCAAGAAAAAACTTCAAAAATGCTCCAAATCTTATAAGGCTAGCTCGTAGCAAGATCAATATGAGCAAAAGAAGACAAGAAAACTCAGCCACTCAGCCTAGAAGAATAGTACAACCTTGCCGCAAAAAAAAACTTCAAAGAACCAAGAAATACTCTTCAAAAGTTGCAACAAGACCTGGCCGACTGAACTCAAGAAAACCAACCAAGAAACGGGAAAAAATCGTAGTGCAAAGCAAAACACAAAGATAGGAAAGAGTAAATGAGCAAGAGCCCTCTGTTCTGATAAAGAAGAACAGCCAAGAATCCCCAGAAAGAGATCTTGGTACTCGAACCAGAAGTGCCAGCACCAGAAACAACACTTTGCCAAAAAGACTAGTTTTCAATCAAACAAGAGAGAGAAAAGACCAAAGACCACTTTCTTCACAATCCAGAGGGTACAAAGACACTACAGGAACAAGCCTCCACAGACAGAAAGGACTAAAAAGTCAAGAAATCCAAAATTTCAAAATCTGCCTAGGTATACGCAACTTCACAGTTTAGCAACAAGCGTGCATACACGACTGTGCTAAAGGAAACCCGCGTATACGCGACTCCCTTTAACAAAAAATGCATGTATACGCAACTGTGTGCAGACAAAACCGCGTATATAAAGGTAGATAATGAAAAACAAAAAGGATCAAGCCTGGATAAGAAACCAGGACTTCAGTCTGACTGAGAAAGAGTAAACTGGACTGGAAATAAAAGTTAAAACTGTTGGAAACCTATCAAACAGCTGAAACCACCCAACAGGGGAATCACAAGAATGCGATCCCCAGCGGAGTCGCCAGTTCTGTTTCGAGGAAAATCACCCTAGAGGTTCATTGGGTTACAACCTCCACAGAGCAGGGCATGCTATTCAAGAATGACTCACACAACCATACATGTTCATGAAAAACTAAATAGAGCAGATCGAGGAACTTACCCGTAGGTCCTACGTTTGAAGCAGATCCTGCGGGGTCCAAACCCCCAGTAACCATTCTTCCTTCTTAACCTGAAAGACAAGAAGAAACAAGCACGAAGAACTGGTTGTACAGTATATATCTACTCTAAATGTTAGTGAAATCCATATGAAACATTAGATAAACCATAACAAATGCTTAAATAACAATATTCTCATATATGCAAGCAGACACTATCACGTATATTTCGGGAACAAGATGGTTCTTCTGTATTATAAATAGCATGTACAGAAATAACAAGTGGAGAGATCACCTGAATCCTTCCACGATCTTCGAGCAGACCGTCGTCCGGATCCGTCCCACCCTTGCCTCACTAAGATTCCTTCCGAACTGGTGCATACGAGATGACATATAGGGAGATGAGCATCTCCAGGAAACAAGGGTTTCCTGTAATGAACTGGGAAGTGCAGGAGGCACGGGAATTTAGAATTAGATAGAGGATTCCAACAGAGTATAATATTAATAATTTCTCTCTCCCTTAGGCCATACACATGAGGGGCTTTTATACTCCCTCAAAGTAGTTTCAACAGTTGGAAACAGTTGACTACGTGCTAGGGTGGTTGAACTACCAGAGTAACCATCAACGCAGCTCGAAAATAGGGATTTATATATATATTTTAAATGATTTTAATGGCATACGCGGAAAAGTACATGTGGACTCGTGTATACACGCGGAAAAGTTTGGGCATAACCGCGTATGGGGATTTTTACACTTTTTTTTAGTGAATTTGGTCCAAGTCTGTAGGAATGGGTGCCCAAAGCCATAAAAGCAATCATGAATCATATGAAGGTGAGAAATGATGCTATAACATGGATGTAAAAACGACTTTTTTGAATGGAGATCTAAAGGAGAAAGTTTATATGTCCCAGCTAGAAGGATTTGTGGTAAAGGGTCAAGAACACAAAGTTTGCAAACTTGTAAAATCCTTGTATGGCCTCAAGCAAGCACCACGAGCCTGGTATGAGAAATTAACCGAGCATCTTCTGAAACTTGACTTCAAACATTTTGATCTTGATGATGCAACTTTGTTTGTTAAGAAAGTTGGAAAAACAGTTGTATATCTTGTGGTATATGTAGATGATCTTTTCATAACAGGAAACAATGAGAGCTATATTGCATCCATGAAGAAAGAGTTGAAGAAAGGTTTTGAAATGACTGATTTGGGTCATGTTCATTACTATCTGGGTATTGAATTAATTCAACATCCTAAATTTATATTTCTTTCTCAAAAGAAGTACATTGGAGATCTCTTGAACAAATTTGGCATGGACAAATGTAATCCCTTAACCACTCCAATGGAACAAAACTTGAAGCTCACATCTATTGAAGGGAATGAATTTGAGGATGCAACTAAGTATAGACAGCTTATAGGAAGTCTTATCTATCTGACCACCACCAGACTTGACATTTCATTTGTTGTTGGAATCCTCTCAAGGTTCATGCAAAAACCTTGTGAAGGACATTGGTCTGCTGCAAAAAGAGTGTTAAGGTACTTGAAGGGGACTCAAGACTTTGGACTCAAATATACACAAGTAGGCGACTTCAGCTTGATCGGATACTCTGATTCAGACTTTGATGGCGACAAAGAAACAGGGGTGTCTACTACAGGTTACACCATGAGTCTTGGATCAGGAGCTGTCTCATGGAGATCACGGAAACAGTCAGTTCCAGCAGATTCCACGACCGAGGCAGAATATGTGGCAACAGCTGAAGCAACAAAGGAAATTGTGTGGCTCCGGAAAGTCCTGGAAGATTTGTAGATGAAACAAATGTACTCCACACCACTCATGATCGACAACACTTCTGCAGTAAAGTTGGCCAAGAACCCAAAGTTCCATGATCGAACAAAGCACATCAATACAAAGTACCATCTAATTCGACATCATGTTCAGGCCAAAACCATCCATCTTCATCATTGTTCCACAAATGAGCAAACTGTTGATATCTTCACCAAAGCACTTGGAAGAGAAAAGTTTGAAAAGTTCAGATCGATGCTTGGGCTCACCAACATCCCTTCGGATTAAAGGGGGGAATGTTGACACCTAATCCTATGGGATGGGTGTGGATATCTAATTTTGTATAATAAATAATAGTAGGAAATAAGGAAGGCCAAGAGTCATTGGGAGATGAATCCCAATAGCCTCACCTCCATGTATAAATACATATGCATTCTTCAGCTAATACACATTCTGATTTGAGGAGTTACCTCCAGGTTTGAAAAATTTATTAGATTATATTCATCTGGTTGGCTTAGCTGTTTAGCTGGGTGCCTTGTAAACATATACCCATAATTTATTATATTATATTAATTGAAAATTTAATCTATTAGATTATATTAAATTTAATCTATTAAATAGATAGAGCCTCTATTATTCAAAAAGGCTGATTATTCATTCATTTATTATAAATTATAAGATGTTTTGAACATAAATAGATAAAGACTTTAGGTGATATGTAAAGAAAGAAAGAAAACGACAGCATAAGAAAGAAAAAAAATGAAGGTAAAAATGAAATTGGAAAAAATCTGTTTTTCTAAATATGTTAATGTAGAAAAAAAGTCAAGAAAGAAAATGTATGAAAGTAGTTTATTCATTTGATGCTATTAGATGTTTTGAATATAAATAGATAGAGGTTGGATGACATATACAAAACAGGAAAATGAAAGGTTGAAAAGGCAAGACTAAATAGAAAGTTCTATTTTTTCAATAGTGAAAACATCGAGAAAAGGATAAAAAAGAATATGTGAAGTGACTTAATTTTAATTTTAAGAAACAAGTTATTAATATAGATTTTATAAATTTTCATTTATTATAAAAATAAGTTTTTTTAGTTTCAAATTAAAAAACCATATGACATCAAAGTTTTGAGAATTGAGAAACAAGATGAATAGTAGATTTTTTAAAGATAATTTTATTAATAAGATTATTATATTATTTAAAATTAATAAAAAATATTCAAAATTCAAACTAAATTGAGAAAAAAAAATAACAAAAAAGCACAAATCTTTAAATTTTTATTGTATCATATCGAATTTAAATTCGAACTTAGTAACTATGTTTAAAATCACAGTTTCTGGTTACTAAACACTGCCAGCCTGCCATGATGGCGCTTGTTCCTTTTGTTTATGCAATCATGCTCTGAAATTTATTTTCCTTTTGTGGCAAGTCAGATCTTGGTTCGAATCCTGCGTACTGCTTTGTATTAGTGTTTTTTTTAATACACCTTCGTGATTAAAACTAACAGCTAGCATGGTTTCTATTGGTTGATTTATTAACTGATCTATGGTAAGAGATTATAAATTTTCATGGGTGAAATGCTTGTTTGCAACACTTTTGTTGGCATTGCATCTAAACAAAAAAACATTGCAGCCAGAGGTTGATGTATACCCATCTTTTGATTCAATCTTCTTAGACAATAAAATTACATGTTCTATTACTAAAATATGGGTGAATAATATAGTATTTATTACAATATTTATACCAAGTTGCATAACATGGGCTTACCATGGGGAATATGTAAGACAAATTTTCATGATAGGGTAATATGGGAGTGGATAAATTTTTATATTATGATAGTGGTATTGATAAAAAATAATAGTTTAATGGGTTGGTTTTATTTTTATTTTTTAACTAGTTTATTAAAAAATAAAATAATATTTATATTAATAAATTATAAAATATTAATGATCATAGATGGTAAATAAAATATTTTAATGTTTATCTTAATGTTACATTATTTTTATATATAAATATATAATAATAAATCTTTATATATATATAATTTTTTTTTCCATTTTTCCACTGCATATATAATATTATAAAATAATATAGATTGTTTCATTACTTAATGTAAAAGTTGTACAATATTTTTTTTAGTAGAAATCTCTCTAATTTACTATTTTTTTTTTATATTATCTGAAAATAATATTGATTCAATTAAAAATTCGCTCTGACACATAATATTAGCAAAAAAAATATCATTTTTAATAGTAAATTATATGTTTATTATTTAATATTCGATTACATTCTATACGTGGATTTTGGCCTACAATATTATGAATAGGCATAATGTTTGAAAGTTTAAAAATAACCCTCAAAGTGCAATTCATTCCTTCTTCAACATATTGTTGAATGATATTTCAAAAAAATTTATTATCATAAATAAAACACTTTAATATCCATATTAAGTAACATAAATTTATATCATTTTTATGCAAAAAGTGAAATTGAAAGTCACAATAAATTATATTTTTACTTTTCAATACAACATGTCTATTTTTAAATAAGGTTTCTACAAATTTCAAATTAATAAGTGGATGGTGGGAATTTAAGTATATGAACCATAGTAGGACTCACACATAGATGATTAAAATTATTTCAAAAGTAGCTATGCCATTTTTTCTTTTCAATTTAATTAAAAAATGTTAAAAAATAAATAAAATAAAATTATATATAAAATATCTTTATTATGAATGAATTATTGTTTTTTGAACATAGTGTTGATAAGTCATAGTATTGTAACAAAGTCCATTTATAAATTTAGAATCTCCATGTTGAAATGAGCTTAAATCTCTATAGTGAAAAAATGGAAGTTAACAAAACACATTAAAGGATCTGAGAAACAAATACCAAAGAATTTCCAATTGATAAAATTCCTCTAAATCTACTTCTCGATAAATTCTTCATGATTGACAGAAGTGAAATCTCTGCAAAAATTGTTAGAAATTTTAACCATAAGATATGACTAAAAACTGTTAGAAATTTTAAAGATAGAGGGAGTATATGCATTTCCCTCAACACAAGGAGTTCACACAGAGTTGCGGAAATTAATTTAACTAAGACAACACATTTACTGAAGTTTACACAGAGTTGTAGAATTCACTTAATCCATACCATACAGTTGCGGAAATCAAATCATATGAATCCTTTTTTCAATACAGAGTGGTGGAGATTAATTGCAACTATGGAGAGGATCAAATATAATCAACTAATTTTACTCACAGTGAAATAGAGTGTTGCAGTAAAACACACATGTGAAAATTTTGGAACTATATCGCAACTAACCAAACTTTATATTAAAACTTCAACACATGAAATACATTAACATATGGAGGCTACAGCTCCTTCACAAGTAAAACAAGACTTCTTACTTGGATTTGCATTGCCAGGGTTGCAGAGTAACACATAGTATTCGCTCCATGATTTTCGCCAGGGTTTCAAAGTAACACATAGTAAAAACTATTTTCAAGCACTCACCAAAATTCGCTCCACCATTTTCTCCACTTGTCTTTCTAGACTTACATCCGCCACATTACACAACACTATCTATCTTGCTCACTCTACACTTGACTTACATGTAAAATCTAAACATATATACTAAGACATTTTAACTCATGACAGAACAGATTTAATACAAAGCATGGGCGGAAATCATTTACTCGACATTACACTATCTACTCACTCTACACTTGACTTACATGTAAAATCTAAACATATATACTAAGACATTTTAATTCATGACAGACCAAATTTAAAACAAAGCATGAGCGGACATCATTTACTGAACATTACAGAACTTGAGTGAACTAAACATAACTTGCAGATTAAATATTTTCCCATGCTCATTTAATAACCATGTATTAACTTCTATTTGACTTTGATTTATTTAATCTGTTGTGGAATGGGTAATTGTCCTTTGATCAGAACTTGTCCTTCTCTACATACACAATCAGTAATCTGGAAAACATTAACTGAGGTATGGCTGCTGCCAGTTCATTTAATGTGGTGGTTGAGATTAATTTCCAACACCCCCCCTTAATTGCAAGGGCCACCATTGACCATTCCTAGACAATCTCCGAGATAAACAAAATTTTCTAAGTAAAACACACAGGTGAAAATTCTAGAACTATATCACAACTAACCAAAATTTATATTAAAACTTCAACAAATGAAATACATTAACATATGGAGGCTGGGGCTCCTTCACAAGTAAAACAAGACTTCTTACTTGGATTTTAATTCACCAGGGTTGCAGAGTAACACACAGTAAAAATTGTTTTCACGCACCCACCAAAATTCCCTCCACGATTTTCTCCACTTGTCTTTCTAGCCTTACATCTGCCACATTACACAACACTATCTATCTTTCTCACTCTACACTTGAATTACATGTAAAATATAAACATATATACTCAGACATTTTAATTCATGACAGACCAAATTTAATACAAAGCATGGGCGGACATCATTTACTGGACATTACAAAATGCTGATTAAATATTTTCCCATGCTCATTTAATAACTATGTATTAACTTCTACTTGACTTTGATTTATTTAATCTATTGCGGAATTGGTAATTTTCCTTTTCTCAGAACTTGTCCTTCTGTGCATATGCAATTCGCAATTTGCAAAACACTAACTAAGGTATGGTTGCTGCCAGTTCATTTAATGGAGTGGTTGAGATTATACTTGCATTAAAAATAATGATAAATGAACCTGCTACAGGGGTGAAAATGTGAAGTTGGGAAACACTTTTTGTTCTTTTTTTAAGTTGGAAATTGTAATTTTCTATGTTTTCTCAACTTCAACTCCACTAAACTCATATTTTTAATGCAAATTATGCTTTGACATAAAAACAAGATTTGTAAAGAATTTTCTTACCTCCATACTCATATTTAAAAAAAAATAAAAAAAAATAAATATTGACATATAGAGGGGTAAATTTGTTGTTTACTAACTGCATATACTTGAAATTTTCAGGCAAACATAAATAGTCATTTTTTGAACCCTAACTTTTCTTAGGGAAGGTTATTCATTTTTTTGAAATAAACCATATCATCATAATCTACATATATTGCACTAGTGGACTGAGGTAATTTTCAGATTAAATCACTATTTCTTATTATTTTTTGAAATGGACGAAGACAAAAAAATGGTGGTGTTTCAGTACATTTTATGAGCCCTATATTTTCTTTTCAATGTGATCGTCAATAAGAAAATTGAGAGTACCCTTTTGAAGTAGACAGGGAGAGGAATTGCAATATGATTTTTCTGAATTTATTGGTGTTGCCATTTTAAAGTTATTGAATTTTCATTCAGTGCAATTTTTCGAACAATGAAATTCCACAGTAACACAGTTTAGTATAAAATTAATAACAAATTGAAATTTTTAATGAAACTCCACAAATTTTACATCATCAGAAACTAGATTCATAGATGAATCTAATGGTACCTGGTCCGAAATATAACATTTTGATTTTGTAGGTGTTCCGCCCCTCCAAAGTTGTAGGTTCATGAAAACTGCAGAATTTTCTAGATTTTTAATTGACCAGAAACTTTCGGCCGAGATAATTTCTCGGACGAGATATTTATTAAACTCTGAACAAAGAAATTTAAAACTCTCAACCGAGAGTTTAAACCACCACAAGTTACATTTAACTTCACAGCTATTTTAACATTTGAAAACAATTCAAATGTAATCTAAAATAATATAATTTTCAATACTCTAAAACAACTCAAATCTAATCATTATTACAACAAATAGATTAAAAATAAAATTATTAATAATTAAAAATAAAATTAAATGATTAAAATAAAACCACTAATTTTCTTGCTAATATCACACCCTAAAACACTCTTAAAACCCACTTTAACTTGCTTTAATATTATTAAAATTACAGTGGTATTTCAATATAATATTTACATATTAATTATTAATTTTTAAAATAATAATTAATATATTTTATATTTTATTTTCAATTTTATATCATAATTAATGTTATCTATTTGAATTTGAGTTTATGTGATCCATTATAATTTTTCAGAATTTGTTTACTTGACAAACAATCGGTATAATTTTTTTTATTTATATAAAAAAATAAAAATAGTAGTTTTAGCTTTTATAAATATAAATAAATAAATAAATAGTAGTTTTAGAATTTTGTTTTTTATTTGAATTTCTATTTTATAAAACAATTTCTTATATTTATAAAATTATTGTAATGATGTAAAACAACATATTTTTATTTAAAATAAAAATATTTGATTTTTATTTGTTATAATGATGTAAAACAACATATTTTTATTTTTATTTATTAAAATATTATTGTAATGATGTAAAACAACATATTTTTATTTTAGTGATGTAAAATAATTAATAAATAAATATATTATTAAAATGATCATAAATATTTGATAAATTATTAATTTGAAAATTCAACATCTTAGAAATACATATTTATTTATTTTTAACTTAAAAATTCAACCATTTAAAATATATATATATATATATATATATATATATATATATATATATATATATATAATGTAATGTGAACATATTTGAATATATAATGCGAACGTATCTGAACATTGGCGACAGCGATATGCCGATAATTCATGTGATACACAATAACGTGGGATATGATAATAATGCATCTTAGTCACAGTAAAATTTAGATGGGGATATATGTCAGACACAATAAGATGGGGATCCCCACAACGATTCATGTCAGACACAATAAGCAAAATTCTTTATACAACGGACAACTTTAATTCAATTTATTAGGATTTATCTTCACAGTAACTCAACTATTTACTATTTTTGTTCTTACCAACCCGACAGCTCCCAAAGTTCAATTTACGGTTACAGAATGCACTGAGAATCGAACCTGTTACCGATTGTAAGATTCCACTACTTTAATTATGGCCTTTCTCCCTCTCCTTTATCACGGCTTCCAGAGGGTATTTCATAACGGTAGTGAAGTCCTGCGTCTCAGACAGATCCACCGTCTTCCCCGTCTTGCATTCCCACGCGAATTCCTCAACCAGTCGAGCAACGATGAGATTTAAATGGAACATGGCCATCCCTAAGCCCGGACACACCCGCCGCCCAGCACCGAACGGCATCATCTTTATGTCCTTCGTTCCCGTCAAATCCACTTCCATACCCTCATCAACAAAGCGCTCAGGGTTGAATTCCGACGGTTTCTGCCACACGCGGGGATCCATTCCTATGCCCGCAACGTAGAAATTGACGAACGCGTCGGCGGGGATCTCGTAGCCGGCAAGTTCGCAGGGCCGGGTGACGGCGTGGCTGAGGACAAAGTGCCACGGAGGGTGACGTCTCAGGGTTTCCTTCACCACGGCCTCCAGATAAGGCATCCGCCGCAGGTCGTCTTCCTCCACTGGTTTCCCCCTACCAGTGACGCGAACGATCTCGTCGTATAATGTGGCCTGTATATCTTGATGGATAACTATATTTGCCATCAGCCACTGCAGGGATGTCGTGGTCGTGTCGGTGCCGGCGTTGATGAATTCTGAACACAGGGTCACCAGCTCCTCGTCGTCGAGGCTTCGGCCACCGTCCACTGTCAGATTGAACAGCGTGTCCACATACGCGCCGCTTACCGGAGGCGGGGTATCGCGGCGCTGGTTGTGTTGAAGTTTTTAGAAATTCCAAAATAATAAAATTGCCTCTTCTAACACAGAGAAATATTTAAAATTTGCACTCACAGTAACAGAGTTTTCTCATAAAAAATTCTATTAAAAAAAAACTTGTTACAATTCTTCTTCCTCACTCAGAGGGATTACAACTGTTGCTGGACTGCTTCTAAGCACAGTTCTGAATCAACAAAAAAAAACTTCTCTGTTTCATACAGAAAATAAACTCTGCTGTGAATTTCAAATTCACTGTCTCTGTCTATTAAAAATAAACAGCTCTCTGTTTTTACAAAAAAACTCAAAGCACTGCTGTGCGTATTATATAATCTGCTCTGTCTGTGTAAAAAAAATTTACATTACATCTCTGTTGTATTTATAAACAAAATATCTCAAAAAAATTAATGTCTTCTGTTGACAAAATTGCCAAAATTCTACCGCTTAAAATTACATTTATGGTGTCATAAATTCTGGCTTCATCGCTTCAAAATCGAATTGATCACAATTTTGAACGTGGCAGAAATTTATGATTTTCCCGCGGCGGTGGTGCTTTGGTGGCGGACTGGTGGCGCGCTGAACACATGTGGCGGAGCCACCTCAAGGTGGTGGTTGCGGGGGGTATGGTTTTTGCCGTACACCCCAAATGGGTGACCCCCCGCAATTCATCGTGACCGTTGATCTCCCGGTCAACCCAGATCTGCGGGTCAACTACGGGGGTTACAGCGCTATTAACCGTCGTGCTGGTCGACCCCCCCGCACTCCGTCGATTGCATTCAACTTGCCGCCGCGATAACGTGCGCCATCAACCTTGCTGTTCGTCCAACCTGCGCGCTGTGCTGATTTGTTGCTGCCTGCAACTTGATCCAAGCGCATGGAAATTACATTCCAACACTCCCCCTTAATTTCCACTGCTGGGTTTTCCTGCATACCCAAGCATTTCCTGAAATATTCAAAACTCTTCTGCGCAAGTGGCTTTGTGAGGATATCTGCAAACTGATCCTCCGTTCTACAATGCTGCAAAACGATTTCTCCATTGGTAACCAATTCACGTATGAAGTGAAACTTGGTATCAATGTGTTTTGTCCTTTTATGAAAAACAGAATTTTTAGACAATGCAATAGCTGAGCTATTGTCACAAAATATCACTGTCCCTTTTACCTGTTCTTGATATAAGCTTCTCAACATTTTCCGCATCCAAACTGCTTGACACGCTGCTGCTGTAGCTACCACATACTCTGCTTCTGCTGTAGACAACGCTACAATGGGTTGTTTCTTAGAAGCCCATGAAATGGCTCCTGAACCCATGTGAAAAACATAACCGGAAGTGCTCTTCCGATCATCAACACTTCCAGCCCAATCATTGTCCGTGTATCCAACTAAATCTGAATGTTCTGAAGTAGTATAAAAAATACCAAAATTTTTAGTACCTTTAACATACCTCAAAATCCTTTTTGCTGCTTGCCAATGTGCATCCTTTGGCTTTTCCATGAACCTGGAAATCAAACTAACAGCATGCATTATGTCTGGCCTAGTTGCAGTCAAATACATGATGCTGCCAACTATGCTCTTGTATAGACTAGGATCGAAATCCTTGCTGCTGTCATCTCTGCTGAGCTTTAATCCCATCACTGTGGGAGTGATTGCTCCTTTGCTCTCCTGCATGTTAAATCTTTCAAGCACCTCATTAACATACTTTGCTTGTGAGATAAAAATCCCACTTTCATCTTGTTCTACTTCTATTCCCAAGAAGTATCTCAGCAAACCCATATCAGTCATTTCAAATTCTTCCTTCATGACTGTTTTGAAATGTTCAATAAGGCAATTATCATTACCTGTAAAAATAACATCATCAACATACAAGACTACAATCAAAATTTTACCGTCTTGTTCTTTGATGTAGAGGGTGGGTTCTCCCTCACACTTCTCAAAACCATTTTCCAGTAGATATGAATCTATTCTACTGTACCACGCTCTTGGCGCTTGCTTCAGCCCATAAAGAGCTTTCTTCAGTTTGCATACCTTGTGCTCTTGGCCTTTCTTCTCATAGCCGAGAGGTTGATCAATGTAAACCTCTTCCATTAACACTCCATTCAAGAATGCTGACTTCACGTCCATTTGGTAAACTTTCCATTTGTTTTGTGCTGCTATGGACAACACTGCTCTCACGGTTTCCATTCTGGCAACCGGTGCGAAAGTTTCCTCATAATCTATGCCATGCTTCTGCTTATAGCCTTTGACAACAAGTCTTGCCTTGTGTCTCTCTATTTTGCCTTCAGCATTACTCTTGGTCTTGTAGACCCATTTAACACCAATGACATCTTTACCTTTGGGAGTTCAACCAAATCCCAAGTTTTGTTCCTCTCTATGGCATTAATTTCCTCATCCATAGCTTCTATCCATTTCTCATCCTTGATGGCTTCTTCGAAATGAACAGGATCATCAACATGACAATATAAAGCAAACAAAGAATTGATACCTTCATTTGTTATATCTTGTTCATAAATCTCTTTCAAACTTCTAAATTTCTTACCTCTTTCAGTAGGTGTACAAGTACTTGAAGAAGCACTTGAATTTCCTCCTTGTGGTGTGCTTGGAGAAGCACTTTCATTTCCCCTCAAGGGTGTGCTTTGCTGCCCTCTTGTTGGTGTTGCTGTTTGGGGATGTATTTCAGCCACCTCATCATCATTGTCATCATGAGATAAACAGTGTTTAACATTCACTGTTTTCTCTATGCTTCCATCCCAAGCTTCCTCTTCAATGAACTGAACATCTCTGCTCACAATAAACTTCTTGGTGGATGGGTTATATAACCTGTATGCCTTGGATTCCTCACTGTATCCAATGAAAATACATTTCTCCCCCTTGCTGTCCAACTTCTTCCTTAGCTGATCCGAAATGTGTGCATAAGCCACACATCCAAAAACCTTCATGTGTGTGACACCTTGTTTTGTGCCACTCCATGCCTCTTCCGGCACTTTGTTCATCACTGCTTTTGTAGGACACCTATTCAAAATGTATGCTGCACAATGTACAGCTTCAGCCCAATAATCATTAGGAAAATGCTTTGCCTTTAACATACTCCTCACCATGTCCATTATGGTTCTATTCTTCCTTTCGGCTACTCCATTTTGCTGTGGAGTATATCTAGTTGTAAACTGCTTATGAATACCATTTTCTCTACAAAAACGTAGAAAATATTTAGAGATATACTCACCTCCTCTATCAGTCCTTAAGACTTTGATATGCAGCCCACTTTGATTCTCAACAAGTGCTTTGAAATTGCAAAAATTTTCAAACACTTCACTTTTATTTTTCAAAAAGTAAACCCAAGTTTTTCTTGTAAAATCATCTATAAATGTTAAGACATAGTGGCTGCTAGCAAGTGATGGAGTTTGCATCGGTCCACATACATCTGAGTGGAAAATCTCTAAGGGTGCTTTTGCCCTTATGCTTTTCCCGGAAGGAAAACTTTCTCTGTGTTGTTTCCCAAGAATACAACCTTCACAAAGGCTGTCCGGTTTCTCTATCAATGGTAAACCATTTACCATTCCTTTTCTGTTCAACAGATTAAGACCTCCAAAGTTGAGATGTCCAAATCTCAAGTGCCATAACCAATTATCATCCTTTGGTTCGCTTTGGAAAGTCTCCTATGCAACTGCCGCCTTCTCTTCACCATTCTTCAAGTCTGCTCTCATTCTGAGAGGGAACATCCTGTTCCTTGTCATCTTCACTTCAGAAATACACTGTTTGCTGGGTGGTTTATCCATGATGGTACAAACATCATTATCAAAGAAAACATTATACCCCTTATGGACAAGATGTCCAACACTCAAGAGGTTACACTTCATTCCTGGAACATAATAAACATCTGCTATGGTTTTCTTTTCTCCTAATCTTGTTAAAACATTTACATCTCCTTTTCCCATAACAGAAACTTTGCTATCAGTTCCTAGTGTGACTTGTGACTGCACACTTTCATCTAACATAGAAAACATTGCTAAGTTTCCTGTCATATGGTTACTACAACCGGAGTCTAGAAACCATATATCCTCATTCTTTTCTTCAGCCATGTTACAAACTAAAAACAAATTACTTTGGCTGCTATTTTCTTTAGTGAAATTTGCACTAGTTCCACTTCTCATATCTTGTTTCTTCTTTCTACATTCATTAGCATAATGACCATATTTCTTACAATTGTAACATTGAACATTGGATTTATCATACCTTTGTCCTTGATCATTCTGCTGTCCACTTTGCTGGCTGCCTTGGCCTTGATGGTGATTTGAATTGCTGCCCCTTCCTTGAGCATTTGCTGGACTGTTCCTTCCACCTCTGTTTTGGCTTCTGCCTTTTCCTCTTCCTCTGCCTTGCCCTCTTCCTCTTCCGAAAGACATCTGGGCCTTAAAGGCTTGCTCAAGAGATGAGTTTTCACTCCTACTCAATCTCTGTTCATGGGTAATCAGTGATGCATGTAATTCATCCACCGAAAACTTTGTGAGATCCCTTGTCTCTTCTATGGTGGTGACAATCACATCGAATCTTGAGGGTAAGCTTCTCAAGAGTTTCTCAACAATCCTCTTGTCCTCAAGAGTCTCTCCATGAGATCTGATTTGTGTGACCATTCCAATCACATGAGTGAAGAATGAGTCAATATTATCTGACTCTTTCATACAGAGAGTCTCAAAGTCTCTCCTCAACAACTGAAGTTTTGCTGTCTTCACTTTCTCCATGCCCTGGTAAGCTGTCTTGAGAGTTTCCCATGCTTCACTGGATTTCTTGGCTGCTGCTATCCTTGGAAACACACTCTCATGCACTGCTTGATACAAAAAGAAAAGAGCCTTGGCATCTCTCTTCTTATTGTTCTTCAACTGTTCTCTTCCTGCTTGATTTAACATAAAAAACTCTGCATCATCTTTTGGCTCTTCAAAGCCATCCTCAACTAATTCCCATAACTCTTGGGAGACAAATAAAGCCCTCATAGTTATTGATCAGTAGTCATAATTCTTCCCATTGAATTGTGGGAGATGGACACTTCCCAAACTCATACCTGTGCTGGAGCCTGCCATTCTGCACTTCTAACTATGATAAAAAAACACTTGACTGTGTGTTTTAATTTACTAACTGTACTGCAACAGTAACAAAGAATTATATAGAGAAATACCTTCGAATTCTTCTTGTCTGAACCTTCACGCTGCTGGAGAGGCTGCTGCAAAAACGAACTCTGTTCCTTCAGCGTATTTGACCTTCAAATAGCTTGGATTGGCTTTGATACCATGTTGAAGTTTTCAGAAATTCCAAAATAATAAAATTGCCTCTTCTAACACAGAGAAATATTTAAAATTTGCACTCACAGTAACAGAGTTTTCTCATAAAAAATTCTATTAAAAAAAAAACTTGTTACAATTCTTCTTCCTCACTCAGAGGGATTACAACTGTTGCTGGACTGCTTCTAAGCACAGTTCCGAATCAACAAAAAAAAACTTCTCTGTTTCATACAGAAAATAAACTCTGCTGTGAATTTCAAATTCACTGTCTCTGTCTATTAAAAATAAATAGCTCTCTGTTTTTACAAAAAAACTCAAAGCACTGCTGTGCGTATTATATAATCTGCTCTGTCTGTGTAAAAAAAATTTACATTACATCTCTGTTGTATTTATAAACAAAATATCTCAAAACAATTAATGTCTTCTGTTGAAAAAATTGCCAAAATTCTACCGCTTAAAATTACATTTATGGTGTCATAAATTCTGGCTTCACCGCTTCAAAATCGAATTGATCACAATTTTGAACGTGGCAGAAATTTATGATTTTCCCGCGGCGGTGGTGCTTTGGTGGCGGACTGGTGGCGCGCTGAACACATGTGGCGGAGCCACCTCAAGGTGGTGGTTGCGGGGGGTATGGTTTTTGCCGTACACCCCAAATGGGTGACCCCCCCCGCAATTCATCGTGACCGTTGATCTCCCGGTCAACCCAGATCTGCGGGTCAACTACGGGGGGTACAGTGCTGTTAACCGTCGTGCTGGTCGACCCCCCCGCACTCCGTCGATTGCATTCAACTTGCCGCCGCGATAACGTGCGCCATCAACCTTGCTGTTCGTCCAACCTGCGCGCTGTGCTGATTTGTTGCTGCCTGCAACTTGATCCAAGCGCATGGAAATTACATTCCAACAGGTTGATGAGAGTGAGCAGGGCTCCCCGCTGCCTCTTAAGGATCTCCGCCAAACGCGTCCGGCGTCGCCGGTTGAAGAACACGGCAATCGCTAAGGCTTCGTTCAGACCTCCACCTGTCCGAAGGAAATCCCGCATCACGCTCTGCACGTATATCACCGTCTCGTCGTCTGGCTTGCTGCCAAAGCACATCCACAGGAGGATGCCGAAGACCGCGGTTCGCAAGTGCTCCACCACGCTCACCGCTCCCCCGTTGCCAGCCGCTTCGTTCCTCAGGTTTTCCACCAGGCGGCCGATGCCCCATTCCCTCACCTCCCCGAAGGCCTTCATCGCCGAAGGGCTCAGAGCTTCACTAACAAGATTCCTGCGAAGGCTCCGCCACAGCGGCCCGTATGCGGCCGAATTGATGTTGTGCTGGTTAGCGCTGATTATTTTATGTGTCCCTCGGGCGGGTGGCCGGTCAGCGAAGACGGAGCCCTTCTGTATGAGCGCCTCGTGGGCAACCTCACGGTTTCCAATCATCACCATAGGGTGGGAGCCAATCCACAGGGTGAATATTGGACCGTATCTCTCATGGAATTTCCTCACTGCTCTCTCGAACGCGCCGATTGAAAATCCCATCTGAAGGAGGTTACCTACAATCGGCAATGGCAGGGGTCCTGGCGGCAGCTTCCTATAACGCCAGACCCTCCAGAGAACCAGTCGGACAAAGATTAAGGAAATTACGAGAAGTAGAACAGTCTGAAGAAACAAATTGAGTCCAAACGGAATCGCCATGGAAATTCGTATGCAATGTCTCCCATGCGCAGAGTTTTACAACCTTTAAGATGACGGGCATCCTTATCTCGATTGTGTTGCAGATTCCGCAATCCCAAAGGCATGGTTGACTTTGTGCCACACCCGTGGGATGCCGGAATCTGCAATCTAATGAACGGAACCCAAAATTGTCGGCAGTGCCCTCATTCACGGCAACTTATTGTCGTCATTACGACGTGTTTAACCGGTTACCGTGATTACAATATGTTTAATGAGACGCCATTCCAACATGCTTAACTAGATGAGCTTACCTAGGGCGCGGACATATTATTTCCAAACAATATCATAAACATGTCAGTTTTTCAAACATAATGGCAAAAGAAAACTTGGAATTATCTTCTTGGCGGTATATAAGATGCAGGGTTTTACTTGGAATTATCTTGTTGGCGGTCTATAAGTGCAGGGTTTTACTCTTGCCAAATACATTTAGAGCATAGGCTTTTAATTTATAAGAATAGTTATAAGTCGCTGGTTTTTTTTTAAATATATTTTGGCTTGATCTATTTTTTTATATATGATTTTTTTTTAAATATATTTAGGTTTTATGTAAATAATTTATCTTTTTACATATAAAAATGAAAAACTTTTATCAAAAGAGATATTTTGAAGAAATACTTAAAACCCAATATGTAAGTTGATTCTTTTTATAAACAATGAGAAAATTTAATGTATCTCAGTTGTCAAATTAATTCTGGGGATTATAAACAATGAGAAAATCTATTATAACTTAATTGTCAAACTAACAGTGGGGACAACCATTACTCACTATGTTGTTATCTCCTATTGCACATTGGCTGGTTACTATTATTCAAGGAAAACCACCCCACCTGCAATTACTCACTAGTGGTCCCTAAGGAGGCAGGGTTTCACTCGTGCCACATGCCACTAGGTTTTTGGGCTCTTAGCCCAAAACCTAGTGGTCCCTAAGGAGGCAGGGTTTCACTCGTGCCACATGCCACTAGGTTTTGGGCTCTTAGCCAAGAAAATACACTGTTAGAAAATGAGAATTCATTAGTATTCAAACACAATTTAAAATCAGAATGGAAGCTTCTATGAGTAGAATGACTTAGATATTTGTTTTCCATATGATGGATCCTGAAAACAGATATCTACATAATTTAATAATATAAAATACAAAAAAATCTCATTTAAATAGAGAATAGATTATTTGTTCGATATTTAAGAAATTTTCAGGTCTGTTTTCTGGTTTAATTTTCTTAAAATCTGACCAGAATTCATTAAAATCACAAATTCACAATTTATTTTTCAAAACGCTAAATAATCACAATTTTTTCATCTTATTCTAGCCAAAAACTCTAGTAAACAACACCAACCCATTTAAATAAAGATTAAAGATCGATAGGATTCAACCGTTAATCTGTTACTTTTCTACTGTCCATTTAAAAGCATACCAAGTTCTCCCAAATTGAGACAAACAGTACGGAAATTCACCAATTCGGTTCGACTGTCGCGGAAATTCGAGCCAATTCTTAGAATTAAGGGTTAATCATGGGTTAATGTAATTCGTTAATTCTCTACGAACGCGAGATCCAACCGGATTTTTACGTTTTGCTTAAGCACATGCTTCCACTTCGAGAAGCGAGATGCCCTAAGTAACCAGTCAATTATTTGTTCCTTGGTTTATATGTAGGACCTAGAACAAGTTAGCTGAATGACTTGGATGACTTACTGCCTGACATCTGGTTGGCTTAGCTGTTTAGCTGGGTGCCTTGTAAACATATACCTATAATTTATTATATTATATTAATTGAAAAGTTAATCTATTAGATTATATTAAATGAAAATCTATGAAAATCTATTAAATAGATAGAGCCTCTATAATCCAAAAGGCGGATTATTCATTCATTTATTATAAATTATAAGATGCTTTGAACATAAATAGATGGAGACTTTAGGTGATATATAAAGAAAGAAAGAAAATGACAGCCCAAGAAAGAAAAAAAATTGAAAGTAAAAATGAAATTGGAAAATTTTTGTTTTTCTAAATATGTTAATGTAGAAAAAAGGTTAAGAAAGAAAATGTATGAAAGTAGTTTATTCATTTGATGCTATAAGATGCTTTAAATATAAATAGATAGAGGTTAGATGGCATATACAAAATAGGAAAATGAAATCTTGAAAATGCAAGACTAAATAGAAAGTATTTTTTCAATAGTGAAAACCTAGAGAAAAGAATAAAAAAGAATATGTAAAGTGGTTTAATTTTAATTTTAAGAAACAAGTTTTTAATATAGATTTTATAAATTTGCATTTATGATATAAAGAAGTTTCTTTAGTTTTAAATTAAAAAACCATATGACATCGAAGTTTTGAGAATTGAGAAATTTTGGAGGAAAAAGATGAATAGTAGATTTTTTAAGATAATTTTATTCATAAGATTGTTATATTATTTAAAATTAATAAAAAATATTCAAAATTCAAACTAAATTGAAAAAAAAAAATTAACAAGAAAGCACAAATCTTTATGATATCTATTATGAAAATTTTTACCAATTAAATTTTTTTCATTCTAATTTTTATGGTATCAGATCTCATTTTTATTATTTCATATAAAATTTAAATTCAAACTTAGTAACTATTGTATCATATCAAATTTAAATTCGAACTTAGTAACTATGTTTAAAAGCACAGTTTCTGGTTACTAAACACGGCCAGCCTGCCATGATGGCGCGCTTGTTCCTTTTGTTTGTGCAATCATGCTCTGAAATTTATTTTCCTTTTGTGGTAAGTCAGATCTTGGTTCGAATCCTGCGTACTGCTTTGTATTAGTGTTTTTTTATACACCATCGTGATTAAAACTAACAGCTAGCATGGTTTCTATTGGTTGATTTATTAACTGTTCTATGATAAGAGATTATAAACTTTCATGTGTGAAATGCTTTTTTGCAACACTTCTGGTGGCATTGCATTCCAGTGAACGCAAAAAAAAACATTGCAGCCAGAGGTTGATGTATACACATCTTTTGATTCAATATTCTTAGAAAATAACATTACATGTTCTATTGCTAAAATATGGGTGAATAATACCGTATATATTATAATATTTATATCAACTTGCATAACATGTGCTTATCATGTGGAACATGTGCTTATCATGGGGAATATGTAAGAGAAATTTTCATGATAGGGTAGTATGCGAGTGGATAAATTTTTATATTATGATAATGGTATTGATAAAAAATAATAGTTTAATGGGTTGGTTTTTATTTTTATTTTTAACTAGTTTATGAAGAAATTTTTTGGTAATAATCACATTATCATGAACAAAGTGGACGCATTTCGAACCAACCAGTGTGGTTCATCATCAGGACTAGGTGAGAGATCAGATGAGTTGTTAAGTTTAAATAGATGTAGGAGATGCAAAGAAAACAGTTAAAACAACTAATTTGACTATGAAATCCAAAACAGTTAGTTTTAATAATTAAAACAAAATAATAAAGATAAAAATAAAAGTAGTTCTACTAATTTAAATATTAATTACAATTTGAAACGGCTAGTTTAAATATTCAAATTTAATTATATATTATTATATTGTAATTCTATTAAAAATTAATAAAAAATAAATAAAAAATAAATAAATAAATAAATAAAAATAAGTAAACTAAACTAAAAATAGTTAAATCAATAAAATTAAAAATGGTAACGGCTAATAAGACATTAAAATATTAATTTTTTTATTTAATTAATTAATTAGTTAATTTATTTATTTAATTAATTAATTAGTTAATTTATTAAATAAAATTAAAGAATAAATAAATACATAAATAAATAAATAAATAAAATAAAATAAAATATTTATTTTTCTTAATATCGTTAATTGACTATTCAAAATTTAAATATTATTTTATTATTAAAAAAAAATTAATAAATTAATAAATAAATAAAATAAAATAAAATAAAATAAAATAAATAATAATAATAATAATAAATAAATAAAATATAAAAATAAATAAATAAAATATAAAAATATAAAAAATATAAAACAAAAATAAAAATAAAAAATAAAAATAAAAATAAATAAATAAATAAATAAAAAATAAAAATAAATAATATATATATATATATATATATATATATATATATATATATATATATATATATATATATATATATATATAGATCAAATAAAAAATAAAAAATAAAAATAAATTATTAAGAATATAAGGCAGGAATCCAACACCTGCTTATATTCCAACAGTCATCTCTATTGAGATTTACGGGCCTTTTTCAATTTCAAGGGCCTCTCTTAACTTAGGATGATGAAAATGATCAATCTTGGCTAAGACCTTAGCCTCTTCAATGCATATATGATGGTTAGTTTTTTCCACATGTTCAGTTAGGGCAGAGGTGTGGGACCTGCCATGTCTAATGTTAGCTGCATGTTCACATATCCTTTGGCTAATGGAACTACCCGTTTCACCAATGTAAGGCGTCCCATAGGAACAAGGAATAAGATAGACACCTTTTCCATCCTCAGGGTTCACAGGATCTTTAACTGAGTTAAGAGAGCTGCGAATCGTGTTAAGGGGTTTGAAGGAAGAGGAAACCCTATGCTTCCTAAGGATTCTAGCAATCCTATCAGTGGTACCCTGAACAAAAAACCATTAGAACAAAAAACATTAAGGAGATGGATCACAGAAGCCAAAAATCTACTAATATTTTAACTAGTTTATTAAAAAATAAAATAATATTTATATTAATGAATTATAAAATATTCATGAGGATAGTATTGATGGTAAATGAAATATTTTAATGTTTATCTTAATGTTACATTGTTTTATATATAAATATATAATAATAAATCTTTAATTATATATATATATATATATATATATATATATATATATTTTTTTTTTTTTTCTATTTTTCCACTACATATATAATATTATAAAATAATATAGATTGTTCCATTACTTAATGTAAAAGTTGTACAATATTTTTTTATATATTAGAAATCTCTCTAATTTACTATTTTTTTTTTACATTATCTGAAAATAATATTGATTCAATTAAAAATTCTCTCTCATGTTTATTATTTAATATTCTATTACATTCTATATGTAGGATTTTGGACTACAATATTATGAATAGGCATAATGTTTGAAAATTTAAAAATTACCCTCAAAGTGCAATTCATTCCTTCTTCAACATATTGTTGAATGATATTTCAAAAAAAATTATTATCATAAATAAAACACTTTAATATCCATATTAAGTAACATAAATTTATATCATTTTTATGCAAAAAGTGAAATTGAAAGTCACAATAAATTGTATTTTTACTTGTCAATACAACATGTCTATTTTTAAATAAGGTTTCTACAAATTTCAAATTAATAAGTGGATGGTGGGAATTTAAGTATATGAACCATAGTAGGACTCACACATAGATGATTAAAATTATTTCAAAAGTAGCCATGCCATTTTTTCTTTTCAATTTAATTAAAAAATGTTAAAAAATAGATAAAATAAAATTATATATAAAATATCTTTATTATGAATGAATTATTGTTTTTTGAACATAGTGTTGATAAGTCATAGTATTGTAACAAAGCCCATTTATAAATTTAGAATCTCCATGTTGAAATGAGCTTAAATCTCTATAGTGAGAAAATGAAAGTTAACAAAACACATTAAAGGATCTAAGAAACAAATACCAAAGAATTTCCAATTGATAAAATTCTTCTAAATCTACTTCTCGACAAATTCTTCATGATTGACAGAAGTGAAATCTCATGTCTGCAAAAACTGTTAGAAATTTTAACCATAAGATATGACTATAAACTGTTAGAAATTTTAAAGATAGAGGGAGTATATGCATTTCCCTCAACACAAGGAGTTCACACAGAGTTGTAGAAATTACTTTAACCAAGACAACACATTTACTGAAGTTTACACAGAGTTGCAGAATTCACTTAATCCATACCATCCAGTTGTGGAAATCAAATCATATGAATCCTTTTTTCAATACAGAGTGGCGGAGATTAATCGCAACTATGGAGAGGATCAAATATAATCAACTAATTTTACTCACGGTGAAATAGATTAAAACAGAGTGTTGCGGTAAAACACACACACGTGAAAATTCTGGAACTATATCGCAACTAACCAAACTTTATATTAAAACTTCAACACATGAAATACATTAACATATGGAGGCTGCAGCTCCTTCACAAGTAAAACAAGACTTCTTACTTAGATTTGCACTCGCCAGGGTTGCAGAGTAACACATAGTATTCGCTCGATCATTTTCTCCACTTTTCTTAGACTTCTTACTTGGATTTGCATTCGCCAAGGTTGCAGAGTAACACATAGTAAAAACTATTTTCAAGCACTCACCAAAATTTTCTCCACTTGTCTTTCCAGACTTACATCCACCAAATTACACGACACTATCTATCTTGCTCACTCTACACTTGACTTACATGTAAAATCTAAAAATATATACTAAGACATTTTAATTCATGAGAGACCAAATTTAATACAAAGCATGGGCGGACATCGCTTACTGGACATTACACTATCTACTCACTCTACACTTGACTTACATGTAAAATCTAAACATATATACTAAGACATTTTAATTCATGAAAGACCAAATTTGAAACAAAGCATGAGAGGAGATCATTTACTGGACATTACAGAACTTGAGTGAACTAAACATAACTTGCAGATTAAATATTTTCCCATGCTCATTTAATAACCATGTATTAACTTCTATTTGACTTTGATTTATTTAATCTATTGTGGAATGGGTAATTGTCCTTTGATCAGAACTTGTCCTTCTCTACATACACAATCCGAAACCTGAAAAACACTGACTGAGGTATGGCTGCTGCCAGTTCATTTAATGTGGTGGTTGAGATTAATTTCCAACACTCCCCCTTAATTTCAACTGCCACCATTGACCATTCCTAGACAATCTCTGAGATAAAAAAAATTTTCCAAGTAAAACACACATGTGAAAATTCTAGAACTATATCGCAACTAACCAAAATTTATATTAAAACTTCAACAAATGAAATACATTAACATATGGAGGCTGGGGCTCCTTCAAAATTAAAACAAGACTTCTTACTTGGATTTTCATTCACGAGGGTTGCAGAGTAGCACACAGTAAAAACTATTTTCACTCACCCACCAAAATTCGCTCCACTATTTTCTCCACTTGTCTTTCCAGACTTACATCTGCCACATTACACAACACAACCTGTCTTGCTCACTCTACACTTGCTTACATGTAAAATATAAACATATATACTCAGACATTTTAATTCATGACAGACCAAATTTAATACAAAGCATGGGCAGACATCATTTACTGGACATTACAGAACTTGCGTGAACTATATATAACTTGCGGATTAAATATTTGCCCATGCTCATTTAATAACTATGTATTAACTTCTACTTGACCTTGATTTATTTAATCTATTGCGGAATTGGTAATTTTCCTTTGCTCAGAACTTGTCCTTCTCTGCATATGCAATCCACAACTTGCAAAACACTAACTGAGGTATGGTTGTTGCCAGTTCATTTAATGGAGTGGTTGAGATTAATTTCCAACAAAAACAACAATTGAATATTAACATCATCAACACATTTCCCTTTACAATTGTTACAATATACTTGCATTAAAAATAATGGTAAATTTGTTGTTTACTAACTGCATATACTTGAAATTTTCACGCAAACATAAATAGTCATTTTTTGAACCCTAACTTTTTTTAGGGAAGGTTATTCATTTTTTGGAAATAAACCATATCATCATAATCTACATATATTGCACTAGTGGACTGACTATTTTTTTGTAATTTTTAGATTGAATCACTATTTTTTATTATTTTTTGAAATGGACGAAGACAAAAAAAATGGTGGTGTTTCAGTACATTTTATGAGCCCTATATTTTCTTTTCAATGTGATCATCAATAAGAAAAATGAGAGTACCCTTTTGAAGTAGACAGGGAGAGGAATTGCAATATGATTTTTCTGAATTTTTTGGTGTTGCCATTTTAAAGTTATTGAATTTTCATTTAGTGCAATTTTTCGAACAATGAAATTCCACAGTGACACAGTTTAGTATAAAATTAATAACAAATTGAAATTTTTAATGAAACTCCACAAATTTTACATCATCAGAAACTAGATTCAGAGATGAATCTAATGGTACTTGGTCCGAAATATAACATTTTGATTTTGTAGGTGTTCTACCCCTCCAAAGTTGTAGGTTCATGAAAACTGCAAAATTTTCTAGATTTTTAATTGACCAGAAACTCTCAGCCGAGATAATTTCTCGGACGAGATATTATTAAACTCTCGACAGAGAAATTTAAAACTCTCGACTGAGAGTTTAAACCACCACAAGTTACATTTAATCGCGCGGCTAAAGTCTCGGCTGAGAGTTTGTGCCCAAGATTTTATCCAAGCCAACTCTCGGCCGAGAGTTTAGCCAAGGCCAACTCTCGTCCGAGAGTTTTATAAACTCTCGTCCGAGATTTTATTATACTCTTGGACAAGAATGTTTTAATCTCTAAATGTTAATCCAAAGCCGATGCAATATTTCGGGTTGGAGTTGTATATAAATACTCTCATTCAAAAGATTAATTCCACACACCATTCTGAACCAGCGAAAATTACGAAGTTGCGAGGGTCAAAAAATTGCGAAGATGTGAGGGTCTGAATTCTTTTTCTGTCAAGGCGCGAATATTTTCTATATGAAAAATTCTTTTTGAAAAAAAAAAAAAATTAAGTTTTTTTAGGTGCGAAATGTTTTTGGCGAAATTTTTTTGAAAGTTTTTCTGGGTGCAAATTTTTTTTTTGAAGTTTTTTTTGTGTGCATGGATGCATGAAGTATTTTTGCAAAATGTCTCTATGAAGACATGGAGTATTTTTGAAAAATATCTCTATGAAGGCATGAAGTATTTTTGCAAAATGTCTTTATGATTTTAATTATTTATTTTTAATTTTCCCTCTTATTGAAAGCATGAAGTACTTATTCTGAAGTCTTTATGTTGTTTTGGGTATTTGGTCCAAATAGAATTGGATTTTAGGTTTTGAGTTTTGTGAACTTGGGAAACCAAAGGAATTTCCTATCAAGGCACAATCGAAAAAGAACTGATTTAGCAGATAAAAATTAGAGACTACAAAAAAAAAAAGAGAGGAAAGGGAAATATTAAGCCGTGAAATAAATGTGGAGGTAGAGCATCATGAAATAGATGTAGAGGTGCATGAAAATGATGAGAAAATGAGAAATTTTGAGGAACTTGTCAACGAGAACATTGAAAACACAAATGTCCAAGAGAATATTGATATCGATCTCACTGGTGAGTCAATAGTTTCTTCAATTTGAATTTTGTATTTTTTTTTTAAAACATTGTAGTTCAAGATCTTTTTAAAATTAAAAATATGTATATGTCAATTTAAAATTAGAATTTAATATTGTTTTTTATGCAAGGACAACATCAGAACCACAAGAAGATATGTTAGGTCATTATATTACTAGTATAGTCCCTTATTGTTGTTAGTGTAACCACCTTATTGTTATTGTTGTACCCCTGTAACCCCCATATTGTTATTATTGTGCCCTTACATTATAATTGTTAGGTTCGCTAGGGTTACATTGTGGCCCCACTAGGATTACATTATGGCCCCATGGACTCCCATATATAGAGAGGAGGTTTTGTCATTTGTATCATCCAAGAATTGGTCATTCATGTAATGTATTGGAAGTTGCCCCCTAGAAGTGGCTTATTTATAAGGCGTTGATATCTCTTTTATTCTCTTTTTGGAGTTGGTTTTGCAAAATTTGGTATCAGAGCTTTGGATTCTAGAGTTTCACTACCCCAAAGTGGTTATCGTGACATTTTTGCTATAACGTTTTTTCTGCGAAGGTTCAGAAGTTGAAATTTTTAGAGTGCGAAGCTGAAATCCAGAGGGACATTTTCACAAACTTTCAGAGCTTGGTTCACAATATTTTCAGAGATATGATCTGTGGAAGTTAGGTCTTTTTGCAGGCTCCTAAATTTAACCTAAACAGGTCATCATGGCATTGTCACTATAACGTTTTTTCTACGAAGGTTCAGAAGCTTAAACTTTTAGGGAACGAATAAGAAATCCTGAGGAAGATCGTCACAAACTTTCAGAGCTTGGTTCGCAATATTTTCAGAGATATGGTCTGTGGAAGTTAGGTCTTCTGCAAACTCCCAAATTTCATCTCAAAGAGGTGATCGTGGGAAAATCTTCATAACTCTCTCTCTGAGCATCGGATTGGAATTCTATAAGAAGTGGCCACAAGTACACTGACTGCCGTTTTCTCTATTTCAATTTTAGAACCGAAGGAGGAAAAATTGACACGTGGCAGGTCATACAAGTTCGCTCTACTAAACCAATCCATAATTAGGTCATCGTAGGAGATTGGGCATAACTTTGTCTTCAAGAATCCAAATCAGGTTAGACCTATGGCATTCAAAATAAGCTTCAGAGGGCTACTTTAGGGCTTAAATTTAGATATTGAAGATCCAAAATCACAGAGATAATTCAGTTTCAATATCGACCTCCTCAAAATCAAGAAAAAGGTGTGCACTTTTTTTCAAATTGCATAAGTCTTGTTTGAAAAATCAGTTTTAGGTGATTCCAAAGGCATATTGAGCATAGATATCCGTATTGGGTTCTAAAATTCCTCCTAAAAATAATTCAACACCCATTAAGCCTTCATAATGCTTTATTATGACTCACGAAGACGAAGAAATGCAACATGAGATATCAAAAGTCCATGAGAAAGTACACCAAATTTCGTTATCGTAAAGAGAAACAAAAAATGAAATGGAAGTTTTGAAGAAAGGCGTGGAAAATAAGATGGATGGTTTGAAGAAAGGTGTGGAAGATAAGATGAATGGTTTGGAAGCTAAGATGGATGGCATGGAGGTTGGCATGGAAGCTAAGATGGATGACATGGAAGCTAAGATCGATGAAAAAATGGAAAACATGAAGAATGATCTAAAAGTAGACATGGAAGGTTTGGAAAAGTTAATACAAGAAATGTTTCCTAATGGCGAAAAGATAGTAGAGGAAACTCATGATGAGAACAAATTAAATGTTAATCTTGATTTCATAAACTCTAATGTTGGATTAAAGAACCACCATATTCCAAAGATGGATATGAGGAAGTTTGATGGTAAGGATCCCGTAACATGGATACTACAGATGGAGCAATATTTTGATCCCAATAATGTGCAAAACACACAAAAGTTACGAATTGCAACTTTATGTTTAGAACAAAGTGCATTTGTATGGTATCGATGGCTTTGCTCCCATAAAAAAATTGTCACTTGGTCAATTTTTATGGAGGAAATGATAGCACATTATGAGGATACAAAGAGCAACACCTTCTTTATCCAATTGATCAATCTCAAACAAAGGGGTTTAGTGACGGAGCACATTGAGGACTTCCAAAAATTGAATATAAGGGTAACTGATATTGTAGAGGAACACGGGATTGATGTCTTCATAGGGACTTTAAAGGATAACATCCAACATGAAGTTCACGTTTGGGAACTAGATTCATAGAGAAGGCATTTAGGTTGGAAAGAAAAAATTAATGTAAAATTATGGCGACAAGGAAGCCTACCACTCACATCTATAAATATGGAAATGTTGCTACTCCTAGACTTCCACAACCTATAAGGTTGACACCACAACAATTGGAAGAAAAAAGAGCAAAAGGGATTTACTACAGTTGTGATAGAAAATACACTAAAGGTCATAAGTGTGCTGAGAAGAAATTATTTTACATAGATTGTGAAGAGGAGGAAGAAAATGAACAAGAAACTTCAAAAGAAGAGGATATACACCAGGAACCAACCCTAGAAGAAGAAGAAATGAGTTTGACCATATCATGTAATGCATTGGCAGGAATTACCACTCCTCAAACTCTCAAGATAGAAGGACATATCAAGAAGAAAAATGTAATAGTATTGATTGATTCAGGTAGCACCCATAATTTTATTCATTGTAAGGTAGCCAAGGAATTAAATTGTTTCCTATACCCAGCACCAGAATGTCAAGTGATGGCTGCAAATGGAGGAACTATAAATTGCTCTGGAAAATGCCATAATATCAAGCTAACCATGGGGGAATATGTATTGACTAGTCCAATGCTTTCCATTCCTATGGGAGGTGTTGATGTCGTACTAGGAGTACAATGGTTACAATCTTTGGGGACGGTAGCTTTTAATTTTCAAGAACTTTTCTTGAAATTTTTTTCAGAAGGAAAGGAAGTCGAATTACGGGGTATTGCGGGGAAGACAGGAAGGATAATAAGCTCTAATGTCATGACAAAGCTTCTAAATAAAGAACAGCGAGGCGTAATTGCACAATTATGCTCACTAGAAGCTCCAACATCAAAATCATCTATTTCTGCAGATCTCCAACAAGTCTTGGACAATCATTCCAAGGTGTTTGAAACGCCCAAAGGACTCCCACCTATTTGTGATCATGATCATGCTATTCATTTGATTCCGGGAAGTGTTCCTCCAAACATCAGGCCTTATAGATATCCTTACTTCCAAAAGAGCGAAATTGAACGTATGATTGCAGAAATGTTAGAGGCGGGTATAATTCAACCTAGTTAAAGTTCTTTCTCTGCTCCTGTAGTATTGGTACACAAGAAGGATGGATCATGGCGAATGTGTCCGGATTATAGGGAGCTCAATAAGCTCACTATTAAAGACAAATTTCCCATTCCTGTGATTGATGAATTATTGGATGAATTACATGGAGCAATTTATTTTACCAAGTTGGATCTTCGTTCAGGATATCATCAAATTGGAATGAAGACTGAAGATATTCCAAAAACAACATTTCGAACTCATGAGGGTCATTATGAATTTTTGGTCATGCCTTTTGGCCTTACCAATGCACCTTCAACATTTCAAGGGTTGATGAATTCCATTTTCAAACCCTTCCTTAGAAAATTTGTGCTAGTATTTTTTGATGATATACTAATCTATAGCAGGTCTTGGAAGGATCATGTTGAACATGTTGACAGGGTGCTCAAACTATTGCGGGAGAAACAATTATATGCAAAAACATCCAAATGTTTCTTTGGAGTACAAGAGGTGGAATATCTGGGTCATATTGTATCTCATGAGGGTGTTAAGGTAGACCCTAACAAAATTAAATCCATTAAGGAATGGAAATTCCCCACAACCATAAAGCAGTTGCGCGGATTTCTTGGGTTAACAGGGTATTATCGGAGGTTTGTTAAGAATTATGGGAGAATAGAAGCACCTCTAACAACATTATTGAAGAAAGATGCATTTTCATGGACTCTTGAAGCAACTAAGGTGTTTGAACATCTTAAAGAGGCAATATGCCTAGCACCAGTCTTAGCTATGCCAAACTTCACAAAAACCTTTATTGTGGAATGTGATGCCTTAGGAAATGGAATTGGTGCTATTTTAATGCAAGAAGAAAGAACCATTGCTTTTGAAAGTCATTCAATCAAAGGAAAGTATTTACAAAAGGCTATTTATGAGAAGGAAATGTTGGAAATACTACATGAACTAAATAAATGTAGACCTTACATAATGGGAAGACACTTCAAGGTAAAAACTGATCATGATAGTCTTAAACACTTTTTGGAACAAAGACTATCTTCGGAAGAGAAAAAAAAGTGGGTCACAAAGATGTTGGGTTATGAATTTTAAATCATCTACAAAAAAGGGAAGCTAAATGTTGTTGCAGATGCACTCTCAAGAAAGGATGAATAGGTGGAAGCATTGCTTTGTGCCATTTCTATTATCCAACTAGATTGGATAATTGAAGCAAGGGATGAATGGAAGAAGGATGATGAAGTTTGGACACATTCAAAAGTTGCAGAAAAATCCTAGTACATCTCATACATTTAGTTGGAAAAATTATTCCTTATGGTACAAAGATCGCTTATATATTTGCAAGAATTCCCAACTAAAAAAAAATATTCTTTTGGAATTGCACACTTCTTCTTTAGGAGGACACTCAGGATTTTTAAAAACTTACCACAGGGTGAAGAAATAATTTTTTTGGGATGACCTTAAATCTGATATTCAAAATTTTGTGGCGGAATGTTTGGTTTGTTAGCAAAATAAAGTTGAGACAATTAAGACCCTGGGTCTTCTACGACCTTTATCCATTCCAAGTCAAAGTTGAGAGGAGATTTTAATGGATTTTATCACAATTTTACGTAAGTCTGAAGGAAGGAGTGTCATCATGGTGGTAGTTGATAGAATTACCAAGTATGCACACTTTTGTGCATTATCTCATCCATTTAAAGCAAGTATAGTTGCTACTGCATTTATGGAAACAATTCAAAAGCTACATGGAAACCCAAAGATTATTATAGGTGACAGAGATCCGATTTTTACAGGAATTTTTTGGACGAAATTATTTTCTTGTTTGGGTACTCAACTAGTTCATAGCTCATCTTATCATCCTCAATCCGATGGTCAAACAGAGATAGCGAATAAATTTTTGGGAGGCTATCTTCATTGTTTTGTATTTGATAAGCAAGAAAAATGAGTCAAGTGGTTACCTCTCGCTGAATGGTGGTATAACACTTCCTTCCATACTGCAGAAAAAAATGACCCCATTTATGGCACTTTATGGATATCATCCACCATCTATCACATATTCTTTAAGGGAAAATTCTAGGGTTCAAGAAGCGGAGGATCACATCAAGCATCAACAAGAAGTTCTACAACTCTTAAAGGATAACCTAAATTTGGCACAAAATCGAATGAAACAACAGGAAGATCAACATCGCAGTGAGAGAAGTTTTGATGTGGGAGAGTGGGTAATTTTACAGCTACAACCATACAAACAAATGTCCCTCAAGCAAGCTAAGAAGGATAATAAATTATCACCAAAGTACTATGGTCCTTACAAGGTGTTGCAAAATATTGGTACTATGGCATACAAATTGGAGCTTCCTACTTCTTCACAAGTGCATCCATTTTTCCATGTTTCATGCTTAAAGAAGGTTATAGGGGACAAAATTCAGTTCAAAACAATATTACCCGAACTTGATGAGGAAGGAAAAATCATATTGGAACCGGAAGCGGTCACGGAAACAAGAACTCGACAACTACGGAATCGATCAATTTCAGAGTATCTCATCAAGTGGAAGAACTTACCCACTGAATATTCTACATGGGAGGATGAGAATTTTATAAAGAAGCACCCAGAGCTACTCAGCGTTGAGGACAACACTTTTTTGAAGGAGAGGAGCATGTTAGGACCTTATTTTGCAGTATAATCCCTTATTTTTTGTTAGTGTAACCCCCTTATTGTTATTGTTGTACCCTTGTAACCCCCATATTGTTATTATTGTGCCCTTACATTATTATTGTTAGGTCGGCTAGGATTACATTGTGGCCCCATGGACTCCTATATATAGAGAGGAGGTTTTGTCATTTTTATAATAAATTGTTCATTCATGTAATGTATTGGAGTTGCCCCCTCGAAGTCGCTTATTTCTAAGGCATTGATATCTCTTTTTCTTCTCTTTTTTGGAGCTGGTTTCACAAGAAGATACTACCACACCTCGAATTTCACTGCAATTAATTGGAAGTTCCAAGAACATTGTATACAACTACAAGTTTCTAGAAAATATTGATCCAACCAAAATTGAAGAATTGGGACCACCAATGGCGGAAAGGATAGTTCAAGATAAAGTAAATTTTGGATTGAAACATATTTTCTAAGGTAAGTCTATCATAGTACAAGCTCAGATGTTACATGGATTTTTAAAGCACAAATCGCTCAAAAATGTTGTGGAATTATTGGGCATTAAAAGTGAGAAAGAGGTTTTAGCAAATGAAATGGTATCAAAAAATGTGACGTTGGCACTTGCGACACTAGCCAAAAAGCGATCTCAAGTTGAAAATAATGCTCGTAGAGAAATTTTAAGAGGTGTATTCGCGAAACGAACTTCATCAAGTCAGTTGATGTCAGCAACTTCAAAATTTTTTAAAACATCAAGAAAAAGTTTATGGAGGCATACAAAATTTAGAATTCAATTAGATGAGAATGATGAACTTGCATGTTGGGCTAATATCTATAGGCGTCCATATCATGAGAGACTTCCTGATGGTGTGAGGGATAGGGTAAAAGAGTTTTGGGATTTGAATTCTCGTGTGTCGCCAAATGAAAAGGATTATGTGCGATGCCGTATATCTAAGGGAGTTTATGAATCTCATTCTAAACATATAACATAGGTCAGTCAAGTAGAATTATTCCAGAACTTTATGGAGAGTAATGCTGATGTGAATATTTCCCTTAGCACATTTGTGAAGATTAAACCATGGTATGTCAGGCCTATCACTGTTCGAGACACATGTTGTTGTTGATACCATGTAGAATTACAATTATTTTATGAGAAATTTGTAAATTTTGGCATAAAATATTGGTCAAATGACCCTCCTCCTTCAAGTGTTCATGAATTTTTATCAAAGATATTATGTGCACAAGAGAATAATGAGTTATTTTATAAAAAAGAATGTGTTGGTGGAAGAAAATGCGTAGAATGTTCTCATTTGGCACTCTACGATGAAAATTATTGCATTTATCCTAATGATCCCTGACTGTCAAATCTCAGTCTGAATTGGAAGCGATGTGAAAATGTTACTTACACTCCTGTTGCAGATTCAAGCACAACATCAAAAAATATCACTTTAATTGATGACGAGACTCCAGTGACATATTTATGGAGAAGTTTAGGGCGCAAATATACAAATATATTAAGCATTTCCATATAGCACGATGGCAGAATTTACAGTTCAAGCAATCACGTGATGTGTTCCAAAAAGGAACAATATTATCAGTGGTTGATTTTGCTGAGAATTACACATTTAGTCCACAAAAGGAGATACAAATTGGGTATTATCATTCACACTAAGTATCTATATTTGTGCATATTTTGTATAGACATGCAGAGCTTGCTATCGATGGTTTTGATAGCGATGAAAATAATCGTGAGGTGATTAAGGAGTACCATTTCTACATCAGTGATGATTGAACACATGATACATGTTTTGTTTAGCATTGTTTTAATGTTATTTATAATGAATTTTTGAAATGAAGGGTCACTTTTAAAGAACATTGGGTATGGTCAGATGGCTATGCTGGTCAATTTAAATCAGCAAGATCGTTCTATTGGTTGTCTTGTCTTCATAAGAGAACCAGCATTCCACATGCATGGAATTTCTTTGAGTCAGGGTATGGAAAAGGAGAGCACGATGGTGCTGGGGCATGCATAAAACATGCACTTAGGAGGCATCAATTGAATCACTTAGCTTCCTGACTTGCAAATTATTTAGATGTTGTTAACTGGTGCAAAGACAATTTAAGTCATGTATCGAACCCAAGGATGGATGATGTGCACAGGTAGGCGTACACATTTAAATAACAATATATTATACATGTATAGATATATACATGTGTATATACATATACGTGTGTATTTTGTTATCAAAAAAATATTAAATATTGCTCAAAATTTGACTCATAGATGTGCACATGTGTTTTTCTCAAGAAGGTACTTTTGGAATATTGCAATGGGTGATGTTGATCGATACCTGCCATTTAATTGCCTTAGAATCCCTCAAACAAGAAGTTTACACTCAATTAGGAGTAAGAACATGACAAATATACATTGGATTGAGAAACGAAAGTGCTCTTGCTTTTGTTCTACATGTATTGATCAGACAGAGTCCATCGATGACTATGAAAACCAAATTAAGAAATTTGTTAAACCATAGAAACACGAAGAATTGACACCATTGCCCCCATTTGGAAACATGAATGACAAGGAAATGGACAATGAAGTGGTTGTGATGGACAATGATTATGATCATGTTTCTGATATGGTTAGAGAAGGTGATGTCTTCACTGTCATTGCACCAAAAAATAATCAAGAAAAAGTGCATTATTATTTCTTATGATGCACTATGTCTAAGTCCAGGTTACTACAAGAGTATAATGATCCATCAAATTATACATACCCAATCAGTTCAATGGTGTTAATGGGACATTTCTTTGAAGAAGAAAAGAAATGCAAAGATCATATTATTTTTCAAGATTACTAGCCAGATGTTATTTATGCCTAATATAGTCACTTGGGCATAGCAACTCGGTTGCATTTGAAGCAAGTGAAGAGTAGAAAAAAAAAATGACAATGGAGGTTATCGATAGATGATCATGATGCCATTCTAGAAAATTTGCCAATAGCACATTTCATATGAGTGGAACACATTGTTGAAGATGAACAATGAACTTTGATTCTAGGGTTAGAACATATAATTGCTACAATGCATTGGGCTTTATATAGTTTAAGACTATATTTTGGATTGATTTCAAATAAATGGACATGTGGATGGTTAGATGTGTGTTGGTACGAACAATATATTATGATCTAATGGATTAGGGTGCTTTGCTAGATAATTTTAAGTTATGGTGATTTAATGTGTCCATGGTGATTTAATTTATCCATCATGTTTACTCCGAGATGATCTTAACTCACCCCATTTTTTGCATGGATATGATGGTGATGAATGAATATTTAGTTAAATGTATATATATAATAATGGATTTAATGGTGATTTAATGTGTCCATTATGTTTAATCCTAGATGATCTTAACTCGCCCCTTTTTTTGCATGGATATAATGGTGATGAATCAATTTTTCGTTAAATGTATATATGTAATAATTCCGAAGGCAACTATATGGTCACAACTTAGCAAACCTGATACAGGTGCCCTCTAACAAAATGACATGACCCGAACTCATTTCATTGGGCATCCTCCCAAGGAGCGACGCCCTCCGCTCGACCGAACGAACGCACAACGGAGAAAAAAGAAAACGGCCCGCATGAACGTGCACAAGGAACCCATGCGATCACAACTTAGAAAACCTAATACGGGCACCCTCTAACCAAACGACCCGACCTGAACTCGTTTCATTGGGCATCCTCCCAAGGCGCAATGCCCTCCACGACCGAATCTCCTCCTGAGGACCAAATGGAAAACGACTCGCACAAATGTGCATGCTAATAGGCACTGTATAGTCACAACTTAGAAAAAATTGATACGGGCACCCTCTAACCAAACGACCCGACCTGAAATCATTTCATCGGGTGCCCTCCTAAGGGAAAAAACGCCCTCAGCGACTGGAAGCAGACACACAAGGAGAAAACGATACCCGCACGAATGTGCACAAGGCATTGTGTGGTCACAAATTCTCAAATACGATACAAGTGCCCTCAAACAAAACGTCCCGGCTGAACTCGTTTCATTAGCGCCTTCCCAAAGCGACGACGCCCTTCGCCTGACCGAACGAACGCACAACGAAGAAAATGGAAACGGCTTCGCACGAACGTGCACAAAGGCTTTTGTGCGGTCACAAGTTAGAAAACCTAATATGGGAACCCTCAAGCGAAGCTCTTTGATCCAAAATCATTTCATCGGGTGCCCTCCTAAGGAGCGTGCCCTGCGCCCAGGCGGAGCAGACACACGAGGGAGAAAACGACAAATGGCTTTGCATGAACGTGCACAAGGCACCCATGCGATCCACAATGGCGTGATTCATGGGCGCCCTCAAACAAAACAACCTGACCCGAAGACGCCTTTCATCGGGTGCCCTCCAAGGCATGCCGCCTCCACCCGATCGAACGACCATACAGACATGCACAAGGCACTCGTGCGGTCACGGCCTGTAAAATACGATACGGGCACCCTCGAACAAAAACAACCGAGCCGACTTGTTTCATTGGGCGCCCTCCCAAGGCGCGCCCTCCCAAAGCTAGCGACGCCTACGCCCCAGCCAAACAAACACAAGGAGAAAACGGCAAACGGCCCGCACGGAGACGTGCGCCAAGGCACCCATGTAGTCACAGCTTAGTGAACGCAATCGGGCACCCTCAAATGAAACGGCCCGACTGAACTCGTTTCATCGGGCGCCCTCCCAAGGCGCGATGCCTTCCGCCTGACCGAACGAACGCACAAGGGAAAAAATGGGAAACTGCTCGCACGAACGTGCACAAGGCACCTGTGTAGACATAACTTAGCAAACCTTATACGGGTGCCCTCAAACGAAAAGACCCAACCCGAACTCGTTTCATCGGGCGCCCTCCCAAGGAGCGACACCCTCTGCCCAACCAAATGAATGCATAAGGGAGAAAATGTCAAATGGCCCACACAAATGTGCGCAAGGCACCTGTGCGGACATAACTTAGAAAACCTTATACGAGCACCCTCAAATGAAACGACCCAACCATTTCGTTCATCAGCGCCCTCTGTTATCACCAAAATAGGACCTGATAGGCTGTTGGTCAAGCTACCTCAGTGTAACTATTTCAAACCAGACTTTTAGTTGAGGCTTAGCCTCCTCAACCTGAGAGGGCTCTCTCACTAGGTTTAAGATTTTGAATTAAGGATTAGATGGCTAACTCTAGGAATAAATAATGTAAAAGTGTATGACTAGTTGAAATAATGATCAACAAACATCTATTGAGCTATAGAGTCTAGGTATTTTCCCACAAAACATCAACATCAACTCATCATGGAATTCAGGGCATTTCAGAGTTTTTAGGTGCATCAATGAAGCAATAATAGAGTGAACAAAACACAATTTACAAGCATATGCAGGAATTTAGAGCATTTTCTAATGAATTCTAAGTCACATATGTTTATACCACTACAAAAAGATATATAAATGAAACCAAAATAAGATCACACATTAAAAACTCTTTATGAATCCTGAGTAGTGAGCCAACATCTGTATTATGATAAAAACACAGTTTTTTCAATAACATAGTCTGTTTGTTCATGAAAATTTCCAACCTTGAGGAATTTGACCTTATCTCTCTCATGGAGTCATTACAACATTGGATTATATGATCCATATTCAAAGAAATTCGAATTCTATCTTAGATTGACACCTATTTACTCTAAAATTGTCTATTAATTACATGTGACAGTTAATTGTTTGTTCTAGAGTCCTAATGCAATTAGGAGTAAAACTCATTCTTATGAATAAAAATACCTTATCTATAAATTAAGCATTATGTTTGACAGCTGCTCCTCCATGAGGTCAAATTTGGATGTTGACCATTCACTTAAAGTCACCCTACTTTTGATGATAAAACTACCCTACAAATTAAGAAACATGTTTCCCTGTTTTTAGGCTTAGGATCCTTTTTGTTTCTTGAGATGTTTTTACTACTTTTAACTGATGAATTCAAGGCTAATTGATGTTAGGAACATTATTTACATATTTCCCAAGCTATCCCTTCATTCCATCTGTGCAAAATCTACTTTGAACTTTTCAAAACAGTGAAAACAGATCTGCGCTACAAAAGTAGCACAGTTTTGTAGCGCTTTTCGTAGTGCAATGTTTTCACTCCTTTCTTCAACATATTTCAATATTTTCTTTCATTATAGCCTTTATATTTACTTGAAACACTTCCACAAGAAGTTTCAAAACCAAACTCATAAATATTCCTTCAAAATTTGTTATGAAAAATGATTAAAAGACTGCTTCAGCAAATTATTCCTGTTTCTTCCCTGAACATTATGTCTTGGGACAGAGACTTTATCTTCTCATCCATGATGTATTTTGAGAAACTGGAGGAGGTTTTTGTATTCGATGTTGTCTAGAATAAACAACTCTCTTGTTTTTGTGAAATACTTCTCCTGCTATCCATAAACTATCCTTGAAAAACATGTGTAAAACAAGAAAACTCTGTTTTCTAAAAATAGGGATTCAAAGAAAGCCTTATATCTCCCACTTCATAATGAATATAAATAAACTGAGAGGGTTTTTTATAGCAAGGGATGTTAGGAAGAACAACTCTTTCAGTTTTCAAAATTCATTTTCAGTTGCCTGGAAACCTCTTTTGAAATTTACTACTAAAGCCAGAAAACCGAATTTTTCTCTTCATGGTGAAAGGCTGCTTCAGCAGTTTTGTAGCACACTACGAAACTGTTGTGCAGGCTCATTTGTTGAAAATTTCTTGAAAATTAGTACCTTGGACATGTTAACAATTCATAACCACTGATATTTAAAAAAAAATATATAGTAACATGTCTTCTACAGCTCATCATTAAGCCCTTGCATCTTTTTGAACATTATGATCATGGATAGATCATTTTCATGTGTCATGTCCACCAATCATTTCCATAGAACCTTTAATGCTTCCACTGACAGCTGCAAATCCATGTCTTCAACCTTCATGATGTCTCTAACCTTGTTGTAAAACCTATTGATCATGTCTTATTTGCTCTACAAAACAGGGAACATGTTCCTGTAATTTAGCTTTTTCCTTCATTGAGGATCTTCGAACCCTTTTGCTGACAATTTTGACCTTTTGAGATAAGATAAATGTGTTATCATTTCCACAAAACCATGCCTTTCCACCTGTAAAAAAACTAAGAATTTGAAAAAGTATAAAGAGAGATGGTATGGCTGCGCTACGAATGAGCAGTTGTTTTCGTAGCGTAGATTTGTATCTTTGTAAAAATATCTCAACCATCCACTTTCCTTTTCCTTGAGACCTGGTCTTTCATTTGTGAGCCCTTTTTAACCACCAACAACAACATAATTCGGAAACCAAACTGTTTACCTCTCGAAAATTTTACAAAAATGTTCAAAAATGCACCTACAGTAGTTTCGTAGTGCGCTACGGAACTGTTGTGTATCTCCTTTTTACACAGTATTTTCATAATATTCAGATTTTAAGAGTATATATAGCCTTTTTATGATTTCCCCTTGATTTTGATAGACCTTAACAATCCAAATAAGTAAACTTTGCAATATCTTCAAAAAGTGATGTCCTTCAAAAATAAAATTGTACTGAGGATTTGTCACTTACTGTTCTTGGTCTACCTCTACTGTAGCTGACCCTTAGAATTTTTCGATTTAATTTCAAGATCTTCAATATACCTTTTTAGTCTCCTGTTGGTAGCCCTCAATTTAACATTTATCACCTTCATAAATCTTGCCTCTTTGATTGTAGGGACACTGCCTCGCTTAATTTCAGAGTAAAACTGCTTCGCTTGATGAATGAAAGAGAAGCGTTGGTTTCCACTTACCATGAGCTTACCATTTGGGAAGGGTATGCATCATATTTTTCTTGCATGAGATAACAAAACCAAAACTAGACCCTTTCAAATTTTAAAATGAAATAAGACAAATGAGCTCAAATGAATGTTATGATGGCTATGAATGGTTGCATGCGTGATAAAAGACTCTTGGTTGACACCTAACCATGAATGATTAACGGAATTCTGGTGGATTTGATAACTGACAAGACATGCTACAAATCCCCAATTTCATAGCGCACTCAGTGTAATTTCAGGGTTTTGCGCTACGAAATGACCAACGTTTTCGTAGCGCAAAAGAAATTTTTAACACTGTCTGCGCTACAAAAACGTGGTTTCGTGGCTTAATTAATTTTTTTTCAAAATGGCTAAAAATTTGACTCTCTAAACATGATATGATACTGTCAAGGTATGAAACAAGTCTGTTAGACTTTATTACATGAATGAAAATGATACTCTAACCCTATCACCTAACCCCTAAAAACTTAACATGACTTCACACCTATCTAAAAACCATGACTAGGAACAAAGCAAATTATCCAAGTTTGGGAAATTTTTTATAGTGATAACAGTGGCTCCACTTAGGATAGTGTGCCCCTGTGGTACACTAAAAAATGGTAGCTCCAGGGCTACAATCCATTCCTTTAAAATAAAAATCTGAAATTCTGCCCAATCTGTTTCAAACTGTACCTACTAAAAATACCCAGTCAACCTTGAGCTTATTTGCACATTCCTACCTACCCTATCAACTGCAAACTTCATTCAGCTCAATCAATATGAAATTTCCAATGTAGCCAGTTATTTGTTTTATCTGATATTTGAGTTGTTTGAATGCATTGGAACTCGAAGCAACTATGATATTGTGATGACCATTGCCACTAAAATTGTAACTGATCTTCATAGTAAAAATAAAACTGAAACACTGGAGAGTAAAACTCTTCCATGTATTTAGCTATAGGTTCCCAGAAAACATGATCATCTTGATGATCCTCATAACATCCTGTAACTTCTAACAACTGATTTTAGCCACACAAAATTTATTTGATAAGCTATCCAACTGGTATTCTGGATGATTCTCATAGACGGTGTAATTTTCCTCATTATTATGATCATTCTTTGAAGTAGACTGCTGCAAAGTCTAACATACGTAATCAACCTTTTTATCTGTCTGAGGGTTATAAAAACTATCTTCCAGTATTTCTTCTTGGTATTTGCAATGATTTTCATCTTCATTATGACCTGAAGACTGACAAGTCTGCTGCATCACTACATCAATCTTAGAGGATGTAAGAAGATTTTAATAAGTAAACTCCTTTTCTATGTTGCATGTCATGGGATGCTATCCTTTCTTCTAGGTGTTGAAATGTATTGTTATGAAAAGCCTCTAAAATTTCTTCATCCATAAATTCATCATCATCATAGAAATTCTCCAAATACTGAATAAAACTCACAGAATGTTTACAACAATCTTTGATCAGCAATAAGGAGGGATGGCACTCTTTATACATCTCATAGAATTCATCACGAAAATTAGCAAGAGAATATAATGAACCATTTGCTAAAAATTTATACCAAGACCATGATTTTCCATCTAGAGTGGTCATAAACATCTTCATGAGACAATATTCAGGGAACTGAACCTTAAGACTGTATACATGCATGTGGAACCTAACCAAATGAAGATCAGCATTGTCTTTCTTTTCATATTTGAATATTGGAAGATCATCTAACCATTCAACCTTTGGCATAGGATTTAGAAAACTAGGGATATGAGACCAATTCATAGGGGCTACCTGGCATTCATTCTTGCAATGGAACTCATCTTGAAACATCATCTAGCTACTGATCTTCAAGCAGTGGAGTCACCTTCCAATTTAATTATTTGATGTGTGGAGTCACCAAGGTAGTTTTGCAGCCTCAAACAGCTTCCTGAGCTCCTGCTACCTTCAAAAGTTCAGCTTCTTCATTTCGGGAATGGGTAATCTTCAGGCTCTTGGCAGACGCACTAAAATTTTATCACCAAAATAGGACCCTGATAGGTTGCTGGTCAGGCTACCTCAGTGTAACTATTTCAAACCAAACTTTTAGTTGAGGTTTAGCCTCCTCAACCTGAGAGGGCTTTCTCACTAGGTTCAAGATTTTGATTTAAGGATTAGATGGCTAACTCTAGGAATAATAGTGTAAAAGTGTATGACTGGTTTAAATAATGATAAAAAAACATCTATTGGGCTATGGAGTCTAGGTATTTTCCCACAAAACATCAACATCAGCTCATCATGGAAGTCAGGGCATTTCAGAGTTTTTAGGTGTATCAATGAAGCAAAAACAGAGTGAACAAAACATAGTTTACAAGCATATGCAGGAAGTTAGAGCATTTTCCAATGAATTAAAAGTAACATATTTTTATAGCACTGCAAAAATATAGATACATAAAACCAAAAGAAGATCACACATTAAAAACTCTTTCTGAATCCTGAGTAGTGAGCCAATATCTGTATTATGATAAAAACACACAGTTTTCTACAATAACATAGTCTGCTTGTTCATGAAAATTGCCAACATTGAGGAATTTGACCTCATGCCTCTTATAGATCCATCATTACAATCTTGGATTCTCTCATGTAGCTTGAGGAGAATTCGAATTTCTTAGCTTGACACCTATCTACTCCTAAAACAGACTATTAATTACATGTGACAGTTAACTATCTATTCTAGAGTCCTAATACAATTAGGAGTAAAACTCCTTATTATGACTAAAAAAACCTTATCTAGGAATTAAATATTAATTTTTTACAGCTTCTCCTCCATGAGTTTGAATTTGGATGTTTACCATTCACTTAAAGTCACCCTACTGTTGATGATAAAACTTCCCTAGAAATTAGGAAACATCTTTCCCTATTTTTAGGCTTAGGATCCTTTTGGTTTCTTGAGATGTTTTGACCACTTCTAAATGATGAATTCGAGGCTAATTTATGTTAGAAACATGATTTCAATATGTCCCAAGTTATCCCTTCATGCCATCTATGCAAAATCTACTTTGAACTTTTCAAAACAGTGAAAACAAATATGCGCTACGAAAGTAACACAGTTTCGTAGCGCTTTTCGTAGTGCAATGTTTTCACTCCTTTATTCAAAATATTTCAATATTTTCTTTCATAATATCATTTATATTTACTTGAAACACTTCCACAAGAATTTTCAAAACCAAAGTCACAAATATTCCTTCAAAATTTGTTATGAAAAATGATGAAAAGACTGCTTCAGCAAATTATTCCTGTTTCTTCCTTGAAAATTAGGTCTTGGTATAGAGCCTTTATATTCTCATCCATTATGTATTTTGAGAAATAGAAGGATTTTTTTGTAGTACATGCTGTCTATAATAAAAACCTCTCTTGGTTTTTTGAAATACTTCTCCTGCTGTCCAGAAACTGTCCTTGAAAAGCATGTGTAAAACAAGAAAACTCCATTTTCTGAAAATAGGGCTTAAAAGAAAGCCTTATATCTCGCACTTCATAATGAATGTAAATAAACTGAGAGAGGTTTTTTTATTTAGGGATGTTAGGAAGAAACACCTCGTTCAGTTTTCAAAAATTCGTTTTCCGTTGCCTGGAAACCTCTTTTGACATTTACTACTAAAGCTAAAAAATCGAATTTTTCTCTTCATGGTGAAAGGTTGCTTCAGCAGTTTCGTAGCGTGCTACGAAACTGCTGTGCAGGATTATTTGTTGAAATTTTCTTGAAAATTATTACCTTGGAGATGTTAACACTTCATAACAACTGATATTTAAAAAAAAAATATAGTAACATGTCTTCTCCAACTCATCATTAAACCCTTACATATTTTTGAACATTATGATCATGGATAGATCATTTTCATACGTCATGTCCACCAATAATTTCCATAAAACCTTTAATGCTTCCACTGATAGCTGAAAATCCATTTCTTAGACATTCATGATGTCTCTAAACTTCTTGTAAAACCTGCTGATCATGTCTTATTTGCTCTACAAAACAGGGAACATGTTTCCTGTAATTTAGCTTTTTCCTTCATTGAGGATCTTCGAACCCTTTTGCTAACAATTTTGACCTTTTTAGATAAGAGACATGTGTTATAATTTCCACAGAACGATGCCTTTCCACCTGTACAAAAAATAAGCATTTAAAAAGTATAAAGAGAGATGGTATGGTTGCGCTACGAAATGAGCAGTTGTTTTCGTAGCGTAGATTTGTATCTTTGTAAACATCTCTCAACCATCCACTTTAATTTTCCTTGAGACTTGGTCTTTCATTTGTGAGCCCTTTTTAACTACTAGCAACAAAAAAATCAGGAAACCAAACTGTTTACCTCTCAAAACATTTACAAAAATGTTCAAAAATGCACCTACAGCAGTTTCGTAGTGCGCTACAAAACTGCTGTGTATCTCCTTTTTACATAGTCTTTTCATAATATTCAGATTTTAAGAGTATATACAGCCTTTTTATGATTTCCCCTCGATGTTAATAGACCTTAAAAATCCAAATAAGTCAACTTTGCAATATCTTCAAAAAGTGATGTCCTTCAAAAACAAAACTGTACTAAGGATTTGTCACTTACTGTTCTTGGTCTACCTCTGTTGTAGCTAACCCTTAGAATTTTTCAATTGAATTTCAAGATCTTCAATTTGCCTTTTCAGTCTCCTGTTGGTAGCCCTCAATTTAACATTTATCATCTTCATAAATCTTGCCTCTTTGATTGTAGGGACACTGCCTCGCTTGATTTTAGAGTAAAACCGCCTCGCTTGATGAATGAAAGAAAAGATTTGGTTTCCACTTACCATGAGCTTACCATTTGGGAAGGGTATGCATCATATGTTTCTTGCATGAGACAATAAAACCAAAATTAGCCACTTTCAAATTTGAAAATTTCATAAGACAAATGAGCTCAAATGAATGTTATGATGGCTATGAATGGTTGCATGCGTGAGAAAAGACTTGTGGTTGACACCTAACCATGAATGATTAACAAAATTCTGGTGGATTTGATAAATGACACGACATGCTACAAATCCATGATTTTGTAGCAAGCTCAATGTAATTTCAGGTTTTTGCGCTACGAAATGACCAGCGTTTTCATAGCGCAAAAGCAGTTTTTAACACTGTCTGCACTATGAAAACGTGGTCTCTTGGCTTAATTAATTTTTTTTTCAAAATGGTTAAAAATTTGACTCTCTAAACATGATATGAGACTGTCAAGGTATGAAACAAGGTTGTTAGACTTTATTACGTGAATGAAAATGATACTCTAACCCGATCACTTAACCCCTAAAACCTTAACATAACTTCACACCTATCTAAAAACCATGACTAGGAACAAAGCAAACTATCCAAGTTTGGGAAATTTTTTATAGTGATAATACTCCCAAGCCGTGACGCCCTCCACCCAATTGAACGAACGCACAAGGGAGAAAACGAAAAATGGCCCGCACGAATGTGCACAAGGCACCCGTGCGGTCACAAATTAGAAAACCTGATACGGGTGCCCTCAAACAAAATGACCCGACCCGAACTCATTTCATCGGGCGCCCTCCCAAGGCACGATGCCCTCCGCCCACCCCTTGTAGTAATAAATCCAAAAAAAATTAGATGAAATTATTATTTCCAAAGGAAAAAAACTCAAATCTCATCAATGTTTCAATATCGATGAAGAGAAATGGTTTGGTAAATTTCAAATTTAAGGAGAAAATTTATTCAAACTTGCTTATAGCTCGCATATTGATAGCTTCAAAAAAGTATCCTACAAATGTCAAATTTCAAATGTTTCTATGTTCATTTGACATGTTTCTATTTTACATGTGCTTGGAAAATATTGTTCACAACATGGAATAGATCCTACAAAGGAATATTCAACATCTTGTAATCGAGATTTAGTTAAATTTCTCCAAAATTTTGTCTTTAATTGTTTACATATTGTACACATCCCCTTGTAATCTATATTTTGTTTTCTCAATATTTTGAAAGTTTCAACATGTTGTATGGAAAACATTCTTATGCCTTATTTTGTACAAGCCATTTCCCTTTACTTGGAAGTTTCTATTTTAATTTTTTTTTGGAAACATTTTTATGACTCTTTTCAAGTATCATGAATTTTATTATACATAATTGTATTTCTAAATAGTATAATATATAAAAATAACACATGAATAATGTATGTTATTACTTGTAATAATGGTTTCCTCATCAATCATCATGGAAGTATCAAATATAGTTTAAATATTTTTTCTCTATTATTATTATAATCCAACCTCATGGGCATGGGTGCATTAAACTAGAAAGTGTTCTCTTCCATGTGTTGTACAACTTATCATTGTCATCCTTAAACTATTTTTTATTGAGATATAATCACGCCATATAACCAAATTTGCATTAGTGGATTGTTTTATGTTGATCATGGTCCTCCATATAACAATTTTAAGTTATGTGTAGGTTCTTTCACTTCCAATGGATTTCTCAAATCTTGATTGTGACCTTAACAATTTTTGCCTTCATAATTACCATTTGTAAATGGGTTTTTAGAAAATATAAACAAGAACCAATTAAAAAGAATTTTGTTTATGAAACTTTTCAAGTGTCATGAATTTTTCTATGCAATATTGTATTTTAAAATAGCTTAACCTATGGATCTAACACCAAGCATGCTACTACTCATAATAATGGATTTTCAAGATAATCATCAATAATCATGTAAATCTCAAAAAGTTTTACCCTTCTTTCTTTCTGTTAATAATGTCAAAACTATTCATAAAGGTGTGTTTAGCTATGAATTATTTCGTATGTCAGAAAATTTCGCTAGTAATGGATTTCACACTTTTATATTAAGAGATAGATATCCCACCCCTTGTAGTAATAAATCCAAATTTTTTTAGATGAAATTATTGTTTCCAAAGGAAAACAACTCAAATCTCATCAATTTTTCAATATAGATGAAGAGAAATGGTTTGGTATATTTCAAATTTAAGGAGAAAATTTACTCAAACTAGTTTATAGAGCATATATTGATAGCTTCAAAAAAATACTCCTAGTTTTTAAAATTGGAAGAAGGATTAGCTTTATTATTTTATATTTTATTGATGGAGCATAAAATTGGAATCATAAAAAATAGAGGCATATGCACTTTGAAAAGGGTTTAAAATCACTAAAGGAATAATAATTATTTCAATCAATATGATTAATGACTCTAGGATCATTATCATTCATATGATTAAACAACCATTACGAAAATTTATGTTCGGGGTTCATTTGTAGGAATCAATCATAAGATAACCCTTCAAGGATTATTCAAGGGTGTCTTCAATAATCCTTTCCCAAGTAAGATATATCTCCACAAACTTCTTAATAGGTGCTTCCAAAACTTTCATTGATTGTTCATTGTCCAATGCCTCACTAGTCCAAAATAAGTCTCCAACAATGGTCTTGATGTTGGACAACTCCAACACTTCAACAATATTTGTTGTTTTCCAAGAGTGATGATACACATTCAAGGTAATTACAACAACCAAGGTCGTCACCATTCCTAGAGGCATTATTATTGTGTTGTGACTGTCTAGCAAGGAAATCCGACTCAAGAATGATGATGCACAGTCAAGAAAATTATTTCAACCAAGGTCTTCACTGTTCTGAGAGGTAGTATTATTGTGTTGTGACTATCCAGCAAGGAAGTCTGAGCAAAAAATGATGATATACATTTATTTCAATTACAGAAATCAAGGTCTCCACCGTTCTCAGAGGTAGTATCACTGTGTTGAGATTGTCCAACAAGGAAATGAGTAGAAAATTTATACACATTCCAATACGGTTGTAGTTACTACACATGAATCATTGTAATCTTCCACAATTTGAGCTTAGGAGTTCACCACATCTTGAGCAAGGATTTCACCACAATCTTAAGGATTCCGCCACAGTCTAAGGTAAGATTTTTGATGACACTGTCTGAAATTAAGAAGTTTGAATTTATGTTGTCATTATCCTAAGCTATAGCAAGGGACACATAAATAAATGTTGATAGTAGAAAGGGCCAATACTTTGCAACGTGATGTAATTGTTACTAAATTCAATAACTGTTTCAAAACATAAATTAATGCTCAAGAAGAATTAAAAGTTAAAATTAAATTTAAAGCAAATTATCAACAACCAAGGATATTGATAAGCAACAAAACATTTAAACCAACATTTTCCAGAACAGATCACTTGCCTCTTATCATTGGAATCTATATATCTTGGTGGAGAAATATTAAAAAATAAAATTTCATTAGTGATAGAATATCACTTGAAATTATTCTCTTGATGACAAACATAACACTCATATTTTGAAATTTCTTTCAACTCGGGAAACTAGACTCTATTCAAGCTTCCACAAAAATATTAAATAATTGTAAGTTTGCTTGCAAGGTCAAATAAAGTACTCATGTTGAACTTAAAACATATTTGATAGCATGTGGACATAGAGTATACACAATGCACGCAAGAATACTTGACTATGTAAATCTCTCTGACTATCTCAATTATGAAGTGTTCCCTCCATTGGCGACATATCATAGGTCGCTTAAAATGTTAAATATGAGAGGTAAAAATTGATTTTTTGGTCATCTTCATCATCTTCGAGCCAATAAGTTTCAAGAATATTTATTGCTTTCTCATAAATTTCATTATTGTCATGACTTTGCAGGTTCTCAATATTCTCAAGTCCTTCAGCATCATCAATATATTGTGCATAGAGATTTACACCTCTAGTGTTGCCCAGAACCTTCTCTGCTTCCCAGAATTTCAAAATATTCTCTAACCCTTCAAGACAAACAGTTACAATTCTTGGGTCTGGAAATACTAGAAGATCACATATAGGCTTAATGCATCCTTGATTCACAATATATCTGCAACCAAAAGCACAAATTAGTAGTTTGTCTAGGATGAGATTACCCAATGTTATCCCTGTAACTGTTATGATAAATGACTTTTTATATTGACCATTTATTGACATAATACTTTGTTGATACTATTGGCCAAATGAGGAAATATGAAATGTGAATAGACGATGACTTATAAGAGAATTGACAAACCTCTCACATCTATTCAATTTGTTCTTTGCAACCTCCAACATCATTATAAGTAGCATCTGGCTTTTCTTCAACAGTCATCATTGTCACACTGGGATCAATCTTAGGAGGAAAAAAAATCTGAATCTGATAATTATTGCGATCAACCCTACATAAAGACAGAAGACCATCAATCATTACATTCCAGACAAAACCCACAAGGTGTGACCTGAAGCAATCTCTAAATTTTTTTATGACATTAATGCAAACAACATAAAACATTAGAGTTGAAAACATAGTAATGCTTCACTAAGAATTAATGTGATATCTCACGTGTCAGCGACACTTAGAATTGATGGATAATATCACACTCAACTCTAAAGGAAACAAACTCCCTAGAAGACAAAGTGAACATAAAAGGATGGTTCTGCAAGGGGGATTTTTTATTAACTAAACTGACACGCATGCCTTCTTCAATATCAATAATGGGGAGTTTATCACCCAGTCCAACCACAAACTACATTCCAAAGAGACAACTTTGTAAATACTACATACAAGTCAATGTGGCTTTCGGGAAACATTGGGTTTTGAATTCATAAGTTTTGTTGCGAGAAAAAACTAATCACTACAGCTATAGTTTTAGTGTAAGAGTAAAGTAGCAGTTTTGATTCTTGCTACACCTATAAGAGAATAATGAATTTACTATATGATCACAACACAACCTGGAGAAATAGGCATACCTTGGCAATTTGTTCAACATTTATGACATACTTGGAATCATCAATTTTTGGAATAATGATCTTCGTGCACCTCGTTACCTCGATGAAGAAATAAAACATATTAAGATCAATTATATGTGATAGAGACTGATACATGCTTGACCATTTTTACAAAAAAAAACATTCTAATTAATCAAACATAACGAAAATTGATTTGTTTAACCATTGTTTTGGGTAAATTAAAATCAATTAACACAAACATGATATATGAAAGATTGAAACATATGTTGATTGGGAAAATCCAATCCTGGGTCTAATTTTCAATGTTCGACACCTTAGTTGAATCTAATGAAAAATGTAAACTATAAGAGAATTGACAAACCTTTAGCTGATTGTTATGTACCATTCCATTTAGCCTTCGAAAGACTTACTCAAATTGTTCGGATTAAGAAGCCAATAAAGTCCACTCCACGAGATATTACCACGATGATTGCGATGGCTAACTTAGCAGCAAACCAACATCTCTTTAATTAGAAATTTGCGAGTTCACCACAAGTTAGTTTCGTTTTTGTTCCATTTTCAGAATCGATACCAAAAGGAAAAGGATTGTAAAACCTACAAACTTGTGACCAACATACGACTAAATGGTACAAACCTTATGAGCATCGACATCACTATTTGTGTAGTGGTGTGCAATATCATAGGAAGAAGCCTTAAACCTTGAGACCGTAGGAATTTGTAAACATGCCCAGGTTGCTTCCATTCCAATCCCTACATGGTACTACTACTACTTGTAACCAAAACAAATAATGTTAAAAGGAATGCAACATGGACCTTACCATAGAGAATAATAGGGACGAAGGAAAACATAGTATTTCTTGTAGGTTTCCAAATACTGAGGATTTTGTATACCTATTACGGGTAAATTAATCATATTAATACAAAAGTAAATTACAAAAGTAAATTAATCACGGTAATATCGAGATGGATAGGATCTTTAATCTAACATAGCTGTTTCACGTTGAACCAAAATTCATTAAATGAATATGAGGAAACCCATACACGTTTTATTGAGGTCAAATATATAGGATAGAAGGAAAAATTAGTACTCATTTCCACATTTTCTTCATAAGATCTTTGTGGGCTTTCCAAAGGAGGTGGCATACTTTCTGCCCATAATCTACAAATCACAAAGTATCCTCCCATGAATGGTTGAAGAATGCCTTGGAGGTAGAGGTACACAGAAGAAGAGATCAGAAATCGAAGGAACAAAGGGAGTGGGTAGCCATTTAGGAAATTTAAATATTTATCCCATAGGAGAACACCATCGGTATTGTTAGCATGTTAGAAGGGCCACCGAGTCATGCATGAAGTACACATTATTGATTAAATTCCTTAGAGGATGAGCAACACATTTAGTATGGGGGTGATGATGTGGCCAAAGCATCAATATGTGGAATTTGAAGGCCCATTTTTGCATATAAATATATAAAATATTCTTTCCTCACATTAATTTACACTTTTTGGCTATGATGTAGGAATACTAAAGGGTTATCGTCCCATAATTTGGCCTAATGAGGTTAATGTAGAAAAACTGAGTTTTAGTACTTGATGATGCAAAGGCATGTTGGAGGAAAGCTAGATGAAGTGTAGGAGGCTTGTATCCAAAATAAATAGGATAACATAAAAGAATTTGTACGGACAATAATGTCTTGAATATAGAATATGCGTAGATTGCAACATAACGTGAAATTATCCATACAATTGACATGTGATATTTTGTTATTTAATATTTTTTATTGATTATTCGATTATGACGGAATCTTGTAGTTTTTTGGCCAATTTGGACCCATACATCCCTTTTCCAGAGGATGAATAAGGTGATCTTTTATAATTGAGATCAACAATTGCTACCTATTTCCCCTTTTTTTCCTCGGTGACAATCTGCGAGGAAAATTACAATAAGTCCTTTAATTAAAAATTTAGCCGCTGAGGTCTCTCGGGAGAGTATTTTCCTTTTTACATTTTATTTTAGTGTCACAATTGGAAAAAATCTTTTGGATGTTATGCGGGTCACTACGGGATAAATAATGTGTCCTTTTCTGGTTACATTTTTTCTTTTGTTATTGAAACCATAAAAAAGTAATAGTTGGTTGTATGAGTTAGTTGATAAATTTCTTTTGAGAGAAATAAATGACCACCTCTGTAGTAATACGCTTAGATTATCAATTGAATGTGCTTCAATGGTGACCAAGAAAGTTTTCCTTCCCCAACGAGGTTCAAATCCGCTTGGTGACAATTTTCTCTCTTCATGAGCTGAATGTTGTTGAGATGTTATACGGCCTTGAGCCTAAAGAATCCAATTTACCTTATGTACCAAGATGAGGGGAAATTCCATGTGAGTTTCCTCAAAAGACGCATTATGGTGAATAAAAGTACCATGTTTAGATCTATACTCCACAAATCTAAAACAATTCCCAAAGAGATAAATGAGGAGATGCCACCTATTATTTTACTTATATACCGAGACAAATTTACAAATTATTCCCAAAGCCCAGGGGTTAGCTCAAACTTTTGTCATTGATGTTGTGGGCATTTATGCAGTTGATGCTAGCAGTGCCTACTTTGAGTCCTCTAGGGTGAGGCACTAGTCTACAGCAGCCGGAGTTTATTATGGATGTCATCCATGATTGTAGAAGAAATCTTCCCTTGGGTTTCCCACAGAGTTTTCCTTGGAAAAAATAAGTACAATGCCTAAAATAGCTCCTAAATCTATCTATTTACGCGGGACTTTCGAGTTCACTAGATTCTAAGAACAATGTATTTAGTAAAAGGGTGGAGAAATGGGTGTATATTTATTGTTGAGAATCATTACATAATCATAACAATAGAGCCAAAAAACTACGGAGTAGAAGTACGGAGAATCCTTCTATAAAACAACATAAAACATGAAGTTATATATATTATGATAAAAAAATTAAATAAAATGCAATTAGAGACTAGCATTACACTTGGAATCTACCATTGATTTTCATACATAAAATAGAATTCGAGAGATTGAAAAGAGTAGAAAAATTCACCTTGTGATCTTGTTCCCTCGGCAAAATACTCTCTATTAACATCACTCCTTGGAATAGCCTCATTGGAGTTAATGGCCAAGGTTGCATCTCGAACTTAGACTGAAAATCCACATTCAAGATCAAACGGAGACACACCTAAAGCATTTTTTTGAGTTTAACATGTTTGGAAAACCTCTATTTTCTTGTACCTTGCATCACGACTTTGGTCTCCACTTGAAAAGTGTAAAATGTCTAGTGAAATTTTATCTTTCTCAAATTTTCTTTCATCTACGCCCAAAAAAACCATTTAAACTCCAAATTCGACCACATATGTTAGTGCTTTTCTCTGTTATATATAAATATACGTTACATATAGTGTACGAGTGCTAAAATTTTAAATAAGAAAATTCACGCATAAGAAATAAGTAATGATACAATAGAATGACTAAGAAATTTAAAATTTGATCTCTTTTATGTTTTAGTAATGATAAAATAAAATAACTAGAGAAATAAGACATGATACTACACTCTCAAAGTCTATCTCTATACTATTTCAAACTTGCCTCTTGTGTTGTTCTAAAAAATCATAGAGTTGTAAACATTAGCACCTTCCAAAATATTAAAAAATTTAGATCATCCTTCTTGACCACGTTCTCATGTTTGATTTGAACATTAAAGTGAGCTAGCAACGTAGAAGAAAAGTGACGCATGGTCAATGATCTCAGCCTCCAATAAGATATTGTGCACCACATGTTTGGAATACAATCATGCCACGACATTAATGCATACCACATAAACATTAGAGTTGAAAACATAGTAATGCTTCACTAAGAAGTAAAGTGATATCTCACGTGTCAACGACACTTAAATTGATGGATAATATCACACTCAACTCTAAAGGAAACAAACTCCGTAGAGAAGAAAAGTGAACATACAAGGATGGTTGCAAAGGGGGTTTTAATAGCGAGCTTGACACGCATGCCTTCTTCAATATTAGTAGAGGAGACTTTATCACCAGTCCCAGCCCTATTTGCATTCCCCAAGAGAAAGATATTTAATAACGACAATTATAATTAGTTGACAAATACCTTTTGGTATAATAATAATTATAATTGACATGAATGGTCAACATAAAATTTCAATAACAACTATAGATCACCAAATGATGTTTAAACATTCCTTCAACAATGTTTGACATCATGCTGGTATGAGTTGGAAACATTGACTAATGAGCACCGCATGATATCAATCAACAATGATAAAGACATTGATGTACTACATAGTGACTACAAAGTATCCATATGGAGGACTAGAATGACTTATATGTATCATACAACTCTATGAAAGCTAAAACCCAATTGTAAGGTATTGATGCAAATGGCGAAACATTAAGGGGTGATGTGATCGATGTTGCCATTTTGACTGATAGAGTGACCAGCTTAATTACCCTCCCCTCCGTTTTTAGTTTTTGGTATCTCCTTCATAGTTTACAAAACACAAAAAGAGAATAAAAGTAAGTTTAGAGATTATTTTTGTTTACATTAATGAACCCCAAAAAAAATGATACTCGATTTGAGTGTCTTTTTCTTTGTTTAATGATGTGAATGGAGAGATAATGGTATGCTTGGTATGAGGTGTTTTCTTCATGAGTTTTAATGAGCCTAAAATATACAAGTATGCTTAGAACCATTCACATATTAATGAGCATGAGAATAATGAAAGTGAGATTCCTTGAAGAAATAACTAATATAAAGAGTATACCAACTTATTTCAAACTAACAAAGCCATTGTGGTAAATACAAGTAGATATGTTATTAGGATTTTGTATAAACATTGAGGCTTTGCTTACACGGTCGGATACTTGGGTCCACCTTGCACTTTGAGAATGCCTCTATGAGCCCATGGTATTATTCATACCCACTCCTTAGGTGGTGCCCACAACCCTACACCTTCTCCTCTCCAACATTAAATTCATTTACGCTCAGCCTTACCTAGTGTTTACACCATTGAAGCTCCTTCTGTTGGACATGGCTATATCCATTTGAAGTCTTCACCTTTGTACATACCCATATGATTACTCCCTTGCTTAATGACAACTCCAATGCCATGACAAAGAGACAAATCCTGTTGAGATCCTCTTCTCAGTAGAAGGTACTCAAGACACACTTAAAGTTGATAAGGAAGCACAAAGATATCATTCCCAAATACCTTTGCTCCTATACAATAGGAAATCAACTATGTTGATATTGAATTTCGTGTTCAACATGATGGCAGATTTTTGAGGAGGTCTTCACCTTTATGGTTGAGTAGGTGATTGATTCAGGCCATAATTAAGGGTGCAAAACTAATATCTATGTATAATCGAGCTATACTAGACCATGAAATCACTCCCCAACAATGTCTTGCTAGAGCATAATGAAAGCTCGCGGGGAGATATTACGGATTGATGAACTACAAATGGAGCATAAGGATCCCGATTTGCAACAACTGTGACATCTCTACCCAGTTGGCCCCATAAAATTTAATAGATGGGATGAAACAAAGCGAGAACTAAATATCAATCTTCTTGGGGGTTGCATGGTAATAGAATGGGCTGCCACTATTCATGCATGGAAAATGAAACTAAGAACTTGTTGTGAAAACTTGTGCCTAGATTGAGCATACAGTGTTTAAGTATTGGCATGAAGGATTAAGTCCTTAATGAGATCACAACTTTGTCATTATGAATAAACCTTCAAACCACAACACACGACATTAGACCTATGAATCTAATAATTGAAGGTTCTTACTCAAAAGAGCTTATTCTGCGTAGCTACTGCTCGGTGAGGCTTATTCATTTCATATCCTGGCATGTGTGCCAAAAATAAGTACACTTGGTTGAAATTAGTGAATTAATGCGGCCACATCATGGATACAATGAGTCTTTCCTCTATGGCAGTCATCATGCAAAACTATGAAACCTCGAAACCAAAATAATTTTCGGGATGGAATTTTGTCATTGCTAGGCTACAATAGAACTTGGGTACTTGCAAATGAAAAATGTCATCAATTTGATGCAACGATGGACATGATGCTGCCATGAGATATGTGTAGTTGTCCTGAGAGAGGATTCTTGTGAACTTCTGTCAAACCACATATTGCCCCCTTTTCTTGAAACTCCCATTTTTCCATCACATGAGAGCACATAACATTGTCGAATGATTGTTGTTAAGGTTGTATTAGATAGATGAAAACTTGTCACAAAGGCATGATCTGCAATTCTTGTCTTTTAAGAATATTGATTCCATAGTCTTCCATAACAATGCAGTAGGCCACCACAAAGTGCTAGTAATGCAACCCATCTAGTAGTTCTACACCTAAGGCTCTAAGTGATAGGCCTATAAATAGTTGGGGAATGCGATCCTTTGTCATAGCTACAAAGTTTCCACTGAGAGATCACATCCACATTATTACGGGAAAATAGTTCTAAAGTAATATGTAGTGTGAGGCACTCCTTATTGGTTATTATGGAGTAGCAAGGCCACAAGACCAAATTATTCCAACCTAGGTCCACTGACTCTAGTTCTTATGTTTCGGTAGGGGTAGTTTCTTCTTGGTGTTCTAAGTTCTTGTGTGTTTTTTGGAGTAGCGGTTTGGGTATTGGTGGTAGGAAGGTATCCATGTCCTCTTCTTTCCTGGAACACGGGGGCCTATTTTTGCTGTACCCTTTACATTCTCTCGGTGGTTGGTTTGCTACTAATTATCTCAACGTCAATATCACTATACTTCTATGGTGTAATAGAATTTGTCTCTTCTTCCTTAATATGAATTAGTAGGTACTTCAGCAGCCAGGATTCATGAAAATATATTCTTTATCCTTCGCAATTGCAATGGAGGTGAGTCACAAAACATTGGGATCATTTGGTGAAGTTTCAGCCATTGGAGTTACAATGACTTCTTCCTAATATTTTCTTATTGTTACAGAGCTTGTACCATGAGTAACCTAATAAGGCCATGGTGAGGTGAAATATCCTTGGTATGTTTGGATTTTTGTGCATGGGCTTCCTTATTTTTAGGGACTTGAGTAGGAAGTACAACATATTGACATTGTGGCAGATTTTTTGAGATGGTCAAGGAAACAAATGTTCATATTCCTCTAAGCCAAATGAAGCACCTATCTTGTCGGTAACATAGTGAATTGACTGTAAACAAAGTTTTTACGAAAATTAAAATATTAGTTTTAGCATTCACTAGATACATAAAAGAATTTCTCAACTATCTATAAATTCAACTGGATAACTTGTTTATAATGTCGTAATGATACCAAAGAAGAAATGGTAAGAGGTTACCATGGTTTAATGTAGAATCTCTAACCCACGAGCCTACATGATCTCCTCGAGGCTCGGTTGCATCATGTCGATATGGGGTGTGGCACAGTAGAAACCAAAGTTAATAGAAAAGTTTGCGAAAAGAAATATAATAAACATTATAAATATTCTTAACGAAAAAATATTGAAATTTTTGTGTCACATTAGAACACCGAAGGAATAATCTCTTCGGGTAGCCCTTGATGTGTAGCGTTAACCTGAAAATTGCATAATGTTAATACTCACATACCATATAAAATTATGTGACATACATTCAATTTCAATTTGACGTATAAAAATATAGATAGATAGAAATGAATGTGGCACATGTACATGATCATGTCCATGATCTACAAAATGAGGACCGGGGAAAGGCAATGTTGTTAGAATGTTGTAAAAGCGCATAAGTTAAATAAATATATTGGTGTAAGTTTTTGGAACTAAATGTATATACACCAAAAAAACATGTTACATGCACTCTAGCTCATCTTATAAATATGTATTTTAAAATAGATCAAAATATGCTTGTACATACCTCGTAGATGTTGTGAATTTTTCATGTAATGGATCACTCATAAAGGTCTCTACATGAGGATACATACTCCATAAGCTCATCTCGCTCCATCTCCCTCAACATGTCATCTGAATACTCACAAATGAATGAACTCCTACACTAAATGAAGGTTGGCTTGTCCCTAAGCCGACTTCACACCCCCTCCTAAAGTAGGCGCAATATGTTCTTGTATCTTCTCCTCATTTTTGATGCGGCTTAACTTGGAGATAAGGGCTAAATCCTGCAGAAGTGTAACTACCCTAGGTGGTAGAGGTGCTAAACAAGGTGCTAGAGGCCTAAACCCAACATCTCACATAGCATTAGTTGATTCATATTTACGACCTTTTCTAACTCCATAGAATTTGGACCCGGTATACGTATAGTTAGGGTCCATATGCTCTCGGAATTGAGAAAAAAACATCCTAACAAAATATTGCGGCACCTCATCATTATTTGGGAACTTCCTAGTATCCATCAGAACTTCTCATAAATATAAGGTGCAATATTGGGATCATTAAATCTTACATGCTCGGATGTTTTTCGTCTTTAGGCCACAAATCAAGAGTGAATGAGAGGCCATTTCTTTAGTGACCCTACTTTTAACTTCATTGTAGAGGTGGATACCAATCAGCGCTCTCCTTTTATGCATCATGTCAAAAAAAAATTGGGTTGATGGTCAGCACATGATAAGTCTCAATCAAACTCTCCAAATTGTGCAAAACAATTTGGAGACAATTTCGACTAGGGGCGGAAGTGCAACTTTACAATTCATTGCGCAATCTCATGGAATGCTCCTCATCCCATCAACGATAGAAGTAAGGAGATGGTATCTTCCCAGAATACGCTCGGGAATATCGCCGGGATGGGTGTAAAGGGTATCATAGCTTGGATTTTGAGCAAAATCCTGAACCCTACGACCTCTCCCCCTAGGAGGGCGACCACCCTTTTTTGTAACATGTTAAATTGTTGCACATATTAAAGGTAAAGTAATTTATAAGGAAAATTTGTGATTTTTTAAAAAACTTGTACGGTCATTTGAAAATACACAGTGGAAGAAACTACCTCTTCCTCTTCGCTCATACTAGGATGGTTCTCTTCCGAGAGTGAATGTCTCTAACACCCATCGTACAAAACATTAAATTGTTTTATAACACAAGTACATGAGACACACGATAAGTTTCACATTAAACATACATCAAACAATAAATTTTTTTCCTTTATATTTTACACTGAGGAGAAGTATCCAAGTGTAGGATGGATACCACAGTGAGACATTGTTCTCCTTTTCCCTCACTAGCAATAGGGTCAACCCAACTCTACATTTGCCTATGGAGCATAAATGTTTTCACATTAAACACATGTCATTTGAAAAAAAAAAAAAATCACTTTTTGTTCAACATTGAGTATAACGTAAAATTGAACATTTTAACTAACCAATTGATCTAATGTGTACCTATAACATGTATATATATAATCCCGAGAATGGGCTCTATGAAATTGGGGGGCAAATGGGAATAGGTCTATGGGGGCTCCTCTTGTTCGATTTTCCTATTTGGGCGCACGAGTCATATAGATGCATCTACACAATGCAAGACAAAAAAATTTCACATTATTCAATTTTCACAACAGACAAATAAATATAACCTACTTGAAAACATAACATAACTAAACAACCAATGTACTTGATAATCATCTCTCATGGGAGGTTACTCTATAGGGCTTGCACGATGCCATTGTTTCTATAGTATCGAATCAAATTTCTTCCTTATAAACAAATTAGAAAACAAATTATCGATCTACGTTATGTCCTTGACTAATGGATAACGGCTACTATAACTCCAGCATTTTGAAGCCAGCAACAATATTAATTTATATGGTATAAAAATTATGGTAAGCATTTTTCAATGTCTAGAATTTTGTTAGAAATCTCATATAAAAATTTAATGTTAATACTTTTATATCTATTTCTGTATCCTAAAATTTTAGTTATTAACCTCAAATTTCCAAATTTGATTTACAATCCCAATTAAAACCTCTCTTATTTTCCTTGCAATAAGTTAAATTGTCTCTATGAGGACATGGTTTGTGTCAAAGCGCAAGGTTACAATGTTGAGGTTACGGGGACACAAGGACATATAGGAACACGTGCCTGGGATTGCGATGACAAAATTCGAAGGTTACGATTATGTGGCGTTGAGGTGGAGCAAGCTATGGACATTAGCATACGAACGACAACCAAGTTTACAAAAACATACATGGACACGGGTCCCAGAGGCTACGGTGACTCACCAAGTTATGGGACCAAGGTTATGCCATATAAGGATGTAACCAATGTTCCTCTTCTCAACATGGCTTCTCTCTAACTATGGATGTTTAAACTAGATTTTCATGTATGTTCATTGATAAAAGTGCTTGCTCATATGTTTTTATTGATATTGATCTTATCATTTTATGTTTTGTGTTATAATATGTATCTATGAACGCAATGGCTTGTTGAAAAGTATAACTAGGTCGATCTTCATGTTGAATATGTAATTATATTCTTGTAAAGAAGAAGTCAAAATAATAAGATGTATTTAAGAGTCATAATCATGAAGGATACGGTCAACAAATATACTCCAAGATCTTGGAAAAATAACGTGAAGGAGTGACTCCCAAAAGATGCACAAAAGATAATCTTATAAATGCTGAAATATCTATTCTTCATGTGACCTGTAATTAACCATAAAGTTGAAACCCTATTATGGCCGGCCCGAGTCGGCCCTCCGGGTAATTAGATTATGCATATAAGTAACCTCTACGTCATTTGAGAGGAAGTTTTTCAGTCAACCAAGATAGAGTTTGCGATTTATACGAGATGGTAAAGCAGCTAAAAGGGATGTGGATTCACCTGAAATAGAAGTAAATGAAAAGCGTAGGCGAAGGTGTAAAGGCGGAAGAATATGTTGTGGATTGATGAAACTAGTTTGAGAAAAGAATGTAGTGTGGATATTTACAAGGTTACAATGCATATATACCAAGGGTTGTGATGAATTCGAAGTCTAATGAAAGGAAGGTAAATACGTGATTTACCTTCCTATAATAAAGAAATATTATGCCCTTAAATAATTTGTGTCTGTGTACACTTTTGCGTAATTAATGATGAAGTTAATTAAAGAAAGAATACATAAGCAAACAAGCTCACAAGTAATTATCAAAGAGAAATTTATAACCCTACTGAATTCTCAACATGGTTTCGAGCTATGGCAAAAGATGATCACCATATAAGCAAGAAAGATTTTAAATTTAGAGAAAAGTTACTATACGGGATCAAATTCAAAAAGATAAGTAGTTTTGTGCTTTCACGAAAAGTTTGATACAAATTCGATTGATACAAATTCTCCATGAGAAATAGCCCACTAGGCTAACGCGAAGGAACGTGGATAGAGTTCAGCTTTAGTCGAGATTTTCGAACTAAATTACGGTGAATCTAGTTCAAATCTTCCTCTGAGATTTTGGATTATCTTTTGGGTTTAGGTCAAAATTTCGGAGGTTGAGAAAGGATCATAATACGAGGTTCGGAGAAAATGTCGGGGGGACATAGTGGTTCGGTTCTAGTTTACGATGATACTCAATAATAAGTTTACGGTGATACGATCAGCTCGATTCAAGTACCAGGTGTAGTAGATGCAATTCAGATGATGCCATAGTTCGATTGTTTCGATGTTTTAGGAGATGATGTCTCGATTTAAATGTATGGTTCCATTATCCATAATCATCGGTATCAAATGGAAAGGTCACGGGAAGGTCGAGGACTACATTTTGGTGTTATTAGAGGTCACCCAGTACAATGATGTATCACTATGGTCTTGATGTTGCTACAATGATAACCTTGTACATGAACATGTTACGAATTGTTAAAGTGTAGCATCTTGCAATCAAGGAATTTTGAGTTCAATGCGCACGTCTTGTCCTAGTGCAAAGTAGTGCATAAAGAGAAAGATCATTATAAGGTGGATAAAAGAGCAACATCACTATACAAGATCTCAGACTTGGTCGAGGAAGGATACGTATCTAAAGACTAGAACCGAGCTTTCCTAGAATTTGGTACATAAGAGTCACGAGAAAGAAGGCTTTATCATCATTACAACAGGATCTAATCCTTACCCTTGAAGAATATCATTCAAGAGAAATCACTAACACATCATTCTCCACCATCGAAGAAATCAAGGTGAAGACTTTTGTCTTCACTTATCAATAGTATCTTTCATTCTACAATCAAATTTTGTTTAAATGAATTTGTTTTTGCGAGGGGATATCTATAAGCTAGTTGGGTTACCAAGATTCCTTGCATGAGGAGAATAGTCACGAGTCCTTGAAGAAAGTAAGGTTAAATGTCATAACTTAGAGCAGTTACATACAAATTTGAGGTATCGAAAGAATGAAGGGATATCTTCATAAGATCTGCTTGTGAGATATGGAAAAGACAATAAGATGGACAATGTAACAAATAGACAAGAAAAATTACCTCATTCAACTAGTGGTCTCTATACTAGGTGGAAAAGACAAATCGAGGCAAAAATGTTGAAGGATAAAAGAATCAAACATTTGTAGAGGAAAAAAGAAGGAAATTGAGGAAATTACAAGAAAGGTAGGTCCTAAAGGGACAATCTCAATAGGAGTAAGAAAAGAAGATTAAAGAAAAAATCACGTAAACTTATGAATAAGGAAATAATTTTTGTTGGAAGCAAATGTGGCATCCTCATCTAGCATGGCAAGAACTCTTGGTTTTTTATTCTAGTTTCGTTAGACCCTCACCTAGTTGATTGTGGTTCTAATCACCAAAACGGTATCAACATACCAAAAGTCGAAAATACTCTTGAACCTACTAATAATGGATGAAATCTATATTTATTAATCTTAAACTTGGCATGGATGTTTGGGGGCCTAACCCCGAAGAAGGACTAGGATGACCCACCACCCAATGGGATTTTTAGTACGGGAATAACACTTGGTAAATTATTAGAGGAAAATTAAACCATGATGAAGTTTACTATGGAGGAGATAGAAATTATAAAGGAAATGAAAACCCTTGTTGAGAAATATAAATTAGAAAAGGTCAACCGAAGAGATACGAGCTAAGATAGAAAGGAAAATTCTATAGAAATGTATCCATAATTTTCAAGGTTCCTCCTCTAACTCTATAAATTGTTAGGGAACACTTTAGACATGTTTCTCCCATTCATGAAAAGCATCCCATGGTTTACTTTCAATTCCACAAATGGAAGTATTGTTGGTTTTATTCCACACTTCACTCCATGACTACTGATTTGCACTCGACCCCACCATTGAGGGAAACCATTGGAATAAGTACAAGGAATATGCTTACAGGTACATTGAAAAATTGTGGTATGATGAAGATATCCCCTTCAATAGTTCCTATTCATCTACGTATCAATCTACTCTAGAGTTCATAGTGGTTGTAGTAAAGGCTTCCAAGGAAGCCATTTTTATGAATTAAAAAAAAAAATGTTTAATCCATAAATGACTAGTTTATAGAGATTGAGAAATCATGGGGAAGAAAGGGTGATTTTTTCTCAGTGGATGGAATGATGGAAAGTCTCTTACCATGATTAATTTCATTTTTTATTTTCACATAGGGGTCCTTGTTTTTGAGATCAATAAATGCATCTAGCGGGATTAATATGCAAACTTGTTATTTCGGCTATGAAATGTGATTGTCCTATTTGGGTGTGGAGAACGTTGTTTAGGTTATCATGATAATGCCTCTAACTATGTTGTTGTTTCTAAGAATTTGGGTGGGAAAAAAACCCAACCACACTAAAAACTCCATGCATTCCAACTACCTAAACTTTGCATATTTGGTGTCTAATTATTTGGATTTACATTGAAGTAGATGAATATGTATTTTTTGGTATTTTTTAAATGTTTTATGTTTTTTTTTTAGTAAATTTCCTCAAAAAATAGTCTATATGGGTCCTTTCTTGTTTTTGGTTTGGTATAGCCCTTAACTATTTGATTTTTGTTGTGGTTTTTAAAAATTGGTCTCAAGCATTACCCAAAAGCCAATAACCCTATTGGACCTACCAATCATGGATGGGAACCAATTATTTTTATCCACAAATTGTTACGGATGATTGGGGCCTAACCTTTGAGGGCCATGGTGATCCACCACCCAATGTTTCTTTATGTTTATCCCAAACAGGCCATTATACTTTCACATACTATAGGTTTTGACGGTTGGTAGATATTTTTATTGTTTAAGGGGTGTTGGATAGCCATTTTTAGGAAATTTTCTTTAAGCCCAATCAATTTTGAGAGGGAGTGTTGAAATTTGTAGTAGCTTTGTTATGAACTCCCCCAGTGGAACCCCAAGGAGAAATCATATTGGCCCAAAGAGAATTTATTTGGATAAAGTATTGTGTGTGTGTTCAAATAGACTTGGTATTCCTCCTATCATTTAATGTGGCATATAATTTATTTAGGTGAGAAATCATCAAGGTGAATATATTTAAATATTCTCGAGGAAAATTAAAAGAGGCTTTTAAGTCACAATCAACCTCACAAATGAAGGGTCACATTGACACCAAAAGACACCCCTTGATTCCTCCATATATTAATATAAATAAAAGGCACTTGGGCCATTTAAATAATATTAACTACATCGGACAAAAGTTAAGGGCTTACAGTGTATGAGATTGAGAGCCTATGTTGAAGTGGAAAAAGGAGAGTTTTGGTGTCTATGGTGTATGATCTGATTGGACGAGTAAGGAAGAGGCTAGCCAATCTTGTTTTAGAGTATTTCTAGGCATATTTGGCAACACAATCTCTATGAATAGGCTGCATACTTTACATGTCTTGGAGGTAGTGAGAGCCCTATGGTAACCTATTTGGAGGTTGTAAGGCATGTCTTGGAGCACCAAATCAAGGCGGGCAACAATAAAGTGGCTTCGTGGATGATTTTGTGCATGCAGGCTGATTTTCTTGGGGTAAGAACATATTCGAGTTTGTTGCAGGAGGAGTTAAGCCCTAAATTGGATCAAATGCGAGGTCATTCAATCTTTCTTTCGGAACAAATACCTGTCTAAAGGGCCAAATTTTCTGGTGAAACAATGTTGAAGATAGGGTCTATTTGCAAGTGGTTTGTAAGCTAGAATTGGAGTTGTAGCATTAGCTACAAGAAGCCCTAGCGAGAGTGAATATTTAGATATTAAAAGTGTGCACGGGGGCAAACTTTCATGAGAAAAAGTTAACGTCCTCAAGGGTAAGTAATTTTATTCTATTGATTATTTAACAGGAATATGATATGCCCTTATGTATGTATATGTTTAAAAAATAATGTTAAGTGACCTAATTATGATGAATACGGGAGGCTAGATTATAGGTTTCTTGGTGTGCCCTAGTATTGTGAACGAGAAAATCGATACAAATAAGTGGACAAAGTATTGATACAATTAAGTGGACAAAGTATTGGACAAAGTATTGCACGAAAAGAAATTTGGTTGTGACTCAAAACAAATCCATTCAACCAAAATAATTAAGCCTCAAACGGAGTCATCAAATTTTATTGTAGAGGTATATAAAGATCCATTGAAGAACCTTCCACAGTCGGTAAGAGGCTAATCTAAATATAAAATACTTTGATGCATTTACCCGAAGTGAAGATAAACAAGATTTATCGATCCATGTGAAAATCCTTGAAAATATTTCGGACTAATAATGATTGATAATCATGAAATATTCTCCATTCACTATATCTTACGGGGTTTAATTTTTACTACAATCATCAAAGGGTCTGCCGGACGGGGGGTTCTTTTTTGGCTCGGAGACCTTTCAACGAGTTTGGGGGAAGTGGTATATTATGATGATGTGACTATGGGGTTTATATGCAAGGCAACACATTTTTTATCATGTTTATCTATATTGAGCTACCGGCCCAGATGTGGTGTTAACAAATTATGTTTAATGATTACGGAGGCAAATTGTGAAACCGATTAATGCGCTCATGGGGTGAAGGTACCATGTACGGTGAATATGAGAGGGAAAATAATTATTGTATTAGCTTCTTTAAGAGGATTAAAATATTTAAATGAGATTAGGTACAGCACAACTTCAAATTCAATTTGATCTCAATTTATAATAATGCTCCCTACAATGATAAGCCTATGGTCTCGGTTTCTCTAATTTGTAGATGAAACTCGGCTCGAAATAATACGAGAGGTGGATTTGGCCTATTTATGAATTGAGTAACTCACTTCCAAATGGATCTAGAACTCGACCTGAATGATGAAATTCCTAGAATTGGTCTCCTACGGTAAAAAAACTCGGTATACCAAGGATAGTTTCGGTCTCTGCCTGAGTTAAAGTGTCCCAAGAATAAATGAACACGAACCTTCAAATGAGAAAGGATGAATTTAACCTTATTCTTTTGCATCTATGCGGTCAAGCTCGACCCCTTTTATAATTCTTGGTTCAAACCACGAAGATGATGTTTGGCACACTTAAATAAATGATAACTCTCATCCTAAGATAAGGATAGATTTGATCCTAGAAGATAATTGATCTCAAACCTACCCAAATTCTCTAATATAAATATAAAATACTCCATTGGACGAGTTTATATGCAGAAATGACACATTTTTTTTATCATGTTTATCTATATCAGAGCTACCGCTACATGTGGTGTTAAAAAATTATGTTTAATGATTACGGAAAACAGATTACATGAAACCGATTAATCCACTCATGGGGTGAAGGTGCCATGTGCTATTTTATATATCTAATACAACTTTTTTTTCTCTAAAAAAGAAATATTCAATGGCTAGATGAAAGAGCTTACTGGCTAGATGATAACGATGGCTCGAATGCTCGGCGGCGACGACTCCGGTCCAGAAAACATGAAAACGACAAGCGAAAATGTAAGCGATAGTGCGGAATGTCGGCCGAGTTAAGGAGATTTTGGAGTTTTATTATAAGAATAAAACTCGGATGAGAGTTAAAAAAAATCTTGTCAGAGTCTTCCCAGTTACATGTCAATACAACTCTCTGGAACAAGAAAATACTTAACTCTCGTCAGAAATTTTAACTCCGATCAAAGCCCAATCAAACTCTCGGCCCGAAATATTAAAAATATCTCGTAGGAGAGTTTTAAAAACTCTCGGTCGAAAACAAAGTTGACTATTTTTCTCGGATGAGGAAATTAAAAAATTCACCCAAATTCTAATGGCCATACTTACAAAAAGTGTTTCCCAACTTCGGGATTTCAACTTTTTATTTCTTTTGTTGTTCATATTATCTTTGTTTATTTTTTTAAAATCCTGTACTATAATACTTCTTATCAACCTAGTGATCCATGGGAGGATTTTGAATCCTTATCTCTCTTTGAGCCATTGAATACTATATTTTTTTTTTCAAAACAATTTCTCTTATTTTGTATGTTAGGTCGAGATTAAGTTAGACCTAATTTTATCTTTCGGTGAAGTCCTCTAACCTCGGCTTGCCCTATAATTTCTATAGTGTTTCATTTTCACCCCTTCATTTTTTTTATTTTTCTTGGAATATATTACAAAAAAAATTACTTCAATTGAATTTAAATACCTTGTGACTTCTTTATAGTATATGAATTTTGGATCCCCGAGTGGGTGTATTCTCCTTTTACGACATTTACCAACCTTTTTTCCAATCTAGTTTTTCATATCGCATGAACTCAAATTTGAAATGGGTTTGTTAAAGCTCTGGTTTCTCTTCTACGATGTCCATCTTTAGTCACTAGTGATCTACAATAGAGCTTTTCGGGATATAATAATTTCTTGTTCTAAGTTCTTTGATTGCTCAATTTTTTGTTCTATATTTCCATTACTATCTGCATTTATCTTCTTATCTTGTTTCAAGTAAAACTTTTTTTATTTTTTAGTTCAATGTTTGTTGTTATATAGTTGTTGAATGGGAATGAACTTAACATTTGTACCTCCTTCCTTTTCATGGGCTCTTGAATTTTTTAGGTTGAGATCACTCCTCGGACTCCATGGCATATCTTTGTAATTTTGTTTTTTTTTGTTTTCAATTTGATTCTCTGACGGGTTGTTCTGAGATGTGGGATTCAGAAATCGGATAATATTAGGGCATACACATTTTTTATCATCATTATTTGATTGTTATTTCGATATGATGTTGGCTTGTGATGCGTTCAATGACAACTCATGAGGGGTACTCAAGATAGATAATTGGCCTTCCAACTATACTTGTTGAGTTTCCTTTTCTTGCTTTCATATTCTATATTTCACTCCTCGACTTCTCGGGATTCATCTTTTATTCTTGGATGAACATCCACCGGTAGGGATTGCAAGAATAATTTTCATTTTAGAATTACTTGCATGAAGTGATTGTGTGTAGTTTAGTTTCTTTCCGAATAAGTAAGATTTGTTGAGTTGACGCTGCTTGCTTCAGTCGCTACCTCTATCATCCTGGAGTCATTTTTTCTTTCTTGAATGAAAATCATATCAGGTATTGTAATCCTAATGTTCCTTTTTATTATTTTCATGACATCAAATCATTATTTCCTTGTATTAATTATTTCCATTTGATATTGGTTCAAAGAGGAATCAGTAACCGACCAAGGCGGGGTAAACATGTGACAAGGAGCTACTAATAAGATATTAAACCTCCTATATGACCTTAAGGAATTGGAACCAATGGAAACAAGACAAACGCACCTTCAACACGTCAACAACATCCTCAATAGGTAACCCAACCTTTTAGGTCATTGGCCCCTGGATAATTTTTTACCCTTTTAGGCCATATCCATAGGCATGCCACGAGGAAAGGTAGCAGGTTGAGGGCCATGAGCACGGGCTTGCTAAGGCAGGTAGTGTCCACGAAGCCCCAAATGGCCGGTTTTGTGCCTTCAACTGCGAGTTTGTGCCACCTTTTCAACCCTAGAGCCCATGCTCTACCCATAACTTCATGAAACTTTAGGAGATGATAAATAACATTAAAAAGGTATTGAAGCAATAAGATCATCGAGAATTCATCTGGACCCTCTAGCCATGATGGTAATTTGTTAAAAATTTCACAAATATTGCATATATACACCTTAAAAACATATTTAAACATGGGGTTCGCATACTTATCGAAAAGCACTAAGAATAATTTCTCCCTTACATCATTAGCTGCAATACAATCTATTTGACCATAGATACATTGTGCATTCATTTACTAGTAAAAACATGGATTAGACCCCAAGAATGTACATTGGATTGTAGAAAAACATATATTGAAATATCTATGTCACATTATTAATTATGGATTGGGATATGTATCAAATTTCGAACAACAATCACATGGATTCAATGACTTTTATTAGGTTAGAAGTGTTGAAGATAGGAATCACACTTCATGATGTTGTTTACTGGTTTGGTCTCCCTGTGATATCCTAGATGGGAAGGAAAGAAAATGTATGTTGCCAATGCTGGTTAATTTGAATATATTGTTTTTCTTGTTTGAGAGTTGAAGTGGTGTGGCTTAATAAGTTACTTATGCGATTGTTTAATCTGGTGTTAAGAACCCTGGCCAGTGATATATTATGACAATCAAATTTGTATGGATATTTCTTAGAGCTAGTTTTCTATGATAGTTCAAAGCACATCGAGATCAAGTATGACAATATATAGAGAATTAGTCGGAGCGATGAGGCTCCAACGAATCTCTATTGATGAGTAGGTTGTTGATATTCTTACAAATCCTTTACCTCATTTGAATTTTATTTACTTTAGGATAGACTTGGAGTTGTTGAAAATCCCTACCTTGGTGAAAGGAGTGTTGATTTTTAGCATCTATGTGTAGATAATCTCCCTTAGGTCATTGTGTTTGACCAGGATATAATTATGGTCAAGGAAGTTGACCCTATATGTATTGAATCCACAGATTGATTCCTCGAGTCGCGGAGTTGCTTGGAGACCATAATAACGGTTCAAGATTTTCTCTATAGGATAAACTTGAATTTCTCCTAAGCCTTGGATTATGGCTAGGAGATTGGCTCTATGTGTATTGAGACTGGAATGCTCTCTTAGTTCATGGTCTTTAATCGAGAAGCCATTTCTTATGGTTGAAGAGATTGGTCTTGAGAGTATTATATTGCCATGGATTTTTTTCTAATGGATTGAGATTCATGATAATGTTTTCAACCCTTTCTTATGAATAAATTATATTCATCATATGTACATATGTTGAAGTCAAAGTAAAATACCTCTACCTAAGGAGGTGTTGAAAGTATGTGGTTGTGGTTCATATTTGAAGTTAAAAAATTCAACAATTTTTTTTTTAATATAAGGTTCATGTGGCTCCATGATGGATAGGTTAGCCCCACCACATTTAAGGGTGTGACCCTTGAGTTTATTCCACTTAGTCAACCACATATATATTGAAAAATTTCCCTCTTTTGGCATCCAACACACAATCAATTTAGATACGCTTACAAGAAGTATTTTATTCACACATGCAAAGGAGAAGAAGGAGAAGTTCACCATTGATTTTGACCAAGTCATTTCTCTATTTGACCATCATTGACTCTAACGATTTGTAGTTTTGTTTACCAAGTACTTGACTAATCTTGGAAGTCGAATATTCTGTAATATTTGATTATTGGTTGACCAAATTATGGAGCAAGTATGTAGAATTGACTGAAATTTAGGTTGTGGGATAAAGTTTGCGATTTCATAGAAGTTTTGTGGTAGCTACAAGACCAAATTTCATCCCCTTTTGACCTCGATTGACTAGAAATGACGGGGCACAAATTCGATGTCTTTGACCAAATCGACTTGTGAGCATATTTTGAAATTATGTCTTTTGACATGGTTTGAATTCTATTTTGGAATGGTCGATGGGATGATATGTTCTTTGGATTTTAGATGTCTGAGCTGATTTGAATTGGACATTTTCTCATAAAGAAAGATTTGTTGGAATTTTTCCCTGGGATGGGGTTTCCCAAGGTAAAGTTTGTGTCTCTTGTGCATCTTTCTTTAATTGTTATCTCTAATACCCTAATGGATTTATGGTTGAAATATACTAAAGTATAATTGATTAATTATATGAATGTGTTAAGTAAGTGTATCATTAGAAGTAATTGTATCATTAGAGAAGATTATATTAAAAAAAAAATTCTTGTCTTAATTGCACTATAAATGATCCGGGTGCATATTGGTGGTCACTTGCCTATTAAACTTATACCCCCATAATTTATTCTTTTAGTTTTTAGTTTCCTTAATTGCTTACAATTTACTATTTTGATATTTTTTTCGGGACACAGACACGGGAGCCATTTTGAGTCCCTAAATGACATTTTTTTGGAAAATCAGCTTTGTGAATGCCGAGTATTCAAATTGACATTCATTGTGAGAAGTTGTATTCCTTAGATAGATCTTTCTAATGATGTATACGCGCCAAACAAAGATAATATGACAGTTATGACCACATAAAGTTAGCTTCCCAATTAGCTTACTTGAGGCCCATAAAAATCTTAGTGTTACATCTCCTCGAGTTAGGGTTTTGGTTGTTTAAGGTTTCTATTATTGTTAAATAATAAAAGGGCCCTTAGAGCCTCTCATTGTAATGAATTTTAGAGGCATTTAGCCACCACATCTATTCTCGGAGATAGTACCATCACCGGAGCTAGTTTCTTTCAATTCTTTTTGTAAGCATTTTCATTATTTGATATTAATGAAATGAAATATTATTTATGTTGCATCTGGAGTATTGTTATTTATATATGTATTTTGTTTCATTCCTTCTTAAATTAGGATCGGTGATATCAGAGCGATGCAACGCTTTCTTGATTTTATTTTCCTTGTCCCCAACGAATTCGAGGTATAGGGAGTTATGGCTCGATCTCGTTGAAACTTTGCAAGATTAGCACGAAAACTTGACGACCTCCCATGGAAGAAGAAAATAATAATGAGGGAGAAGTAGATCCTATCAAAATATTACTCGAGGAGGCCCTCGAAAACAAAGTATGTGATGATGGATAGCTTTCCCCGGATCCTTCCAACTGACTACCCATTGGGGTGCATCTTCATCCAACGAAGCCACTCTAGAGCCCACTCCTTTCAGGTACAGTAAACTTCGAAGTTCCTGTATTTGAAGGCCGGATAGATGAAAACACTATAGATAGATGGTTGAATTTCTGGAAAGGAGTATTTTTGGTTCATGATTTCTCCGTCAGAAAATGTTGTCATTGCACTCCTCAATTTTTCCCACCATGTCAAACTCATTGGTGGGAAAACTATTGTGAATAGAGGGATGAGGAAGAACCCTCACTTCTTTTGACCACCCACTTGGAGTCGTTCGAGACGACATCGAGGAACAATGGCCCCATGTGGGGAGCTATGAGGACAGTACATGCTATGGACCATGTTGCGGAAACAAAGGGATCAAGATGTTGCGCGGTACGACGGAATTTGTTCATACGCCGTGCACAAATTTGGGTATTAAATATTTAAAGAAACATTTTAGTGCGCAAGTGCTATAGTTGTTTGCAAAAATACATTTAGGAGGAAATGGAGTTCCTCTGTTATAAGCAGCATGTGATCTAAAGGAGTGTATTAGTTTGTTGTGCTAGTGTCCTTTCGGTATTAAAAACATGTAAATTTGTCTCCATTTTTTGTTGAAGGAATGAGTTTTTAACTTATGAAACACGATTAATTTGTGAGTTTAAAGCATGAAAATAATACAAAAATAAAAGTACGTCGATGTATGGAGAGAAATAACATCACACTTAAGTTTCGGGCAGTGGGCATGATGAAATGGGTTGGTTCCCTTGTCCCAGGCTACATGCATTGGTATACCTCCCAGTAACTTGTCCCTCTTTGTCGTATGCTCAGTGAAAATAAATGTGTTTTAAATATCTCTAATTTTGTTTTCTACTGCACAGTGTCTTTTTCGTACTCAATTAGTCTAGGTAGAACTCTTGTTTCACCCAAGTGGTTGAAAATTGACCTCCAAAGCCTTTCCCAATAACTCCTACAAAATATCCACTAAAGAGTGAAGAATTTGTCGCATGCATTGAAATAGCCCAATATCCCCAAATGCGGCAGGCCGCTATTAAATACGCCATCACAACCACCATTAACATAATTGTTAAGGGGTGGGGGTAATACAATGTAACCCCAGGAAACCCTAGTTACCATAAATGTTGGGTGGAACTCTGGTTAAAACCACAGGTAAAATGGAGTTAGACGTGGGTTACCTTAACCGCGAGTCTAATGAAGCCTTTCGCGACCATCTAGGTCATGCGACTACATTGAAGTGGTGATTAGTGTTAAGGTTTTAAAATTGTGAGCGGGAGTTATAACCACACCGATAAACATGTGACTAGGATTGTTGGAGTAGTTTGATGTTAAGGCTTGTAGAGCTGTCCGGGCCATATTATATGCTACGGTTGCTGTTCCATGTGACCAATAACCATGGAGCCATAGAGTGCACCTCCCCCCCCCCCCCCCCAAAATTAGAAACTTTAACAACATAAATTTATGCGGTAGAAATATAGGTTAAGAATCATGTGATAGGAGAGATGGTGGAGTCTTTCTTGGCGTGTTTGGAGTCATGAGGTCAAACCCCCCGAGACCTCACATAATTTTTGATCGGAATCTACACGGGGACACATGGCAAACTCTAGGCTTTCCGTGTCACCCCGGCCAACGTGATGCTGAGAATAAACACATATCCATCAATGGTCCTAGTTGCACCACGTGGAGAAATCCTAATTGGATATGAGAAAATGGAATACTCCCGGTATATGCCACCTATTGTTGTTACTGCATGCGTGGGCATCCCGGTCACCCATTGTCTAAAAATTTTAATTTTTAGGAAAATGAATGAACGTGATATCTTCGTCGTACAACGTCGGTTTATTTGTTCATGGCCTTTGAATCTCGATATTGAGACCTATCCATTCGTTTGGGTTCGAGACGGGTTTTTGAGAGTACAATTTTGAGAAAAACACATGATATCCTAATCACACCACCCCATTGGGACGCTTTTGGACGAAAGGACTTTACAATTTTGTTTAGAATATGATGGTACAACTCCCTCACCTTTTCAACTTCCATGTATTCCTTACTTGGTTTGCTACCCATGAGCCCAATTTGAAAATAATCGACACTTCCCCTCTTAGAAGCACAACGTCCTCCTATCAATCATTGTTCATGCTCGCAATTCGCGTCAGCAGGAGACAATTATGATACGACTTGATGCAGGTGCATCGACTACCCGAGATTTGCCCATGACTATTTATGCAGCAGTCGGTTGGAATTTCCTTTGAAAATAGCATTAAAAAGACACATGCATGCTTTAAGCAGAGGAAACAAGAAAAAAACACGACATAAGAACATGAGACGTTGATAATGGAATTAAGCAGTTGTGTTTCAACCTACGAACTGGTGTGGAATGGATAGGACACTTCAAATAATCCCAGAAATGGTGGTGATGTACATGGACTATGTTTTCTATCATGAAAGGACATATTTCCTCAATATTAGTGGCTTGTCTCTCCATACAGAACGTTTTTCTTTATGAGGAACTCTACTCACAAATGGGCTACTAATAAACATGACATAATCTCACACAAGGTGACGATGAGGGATCCCTTCAACGAGGTTACATAGGGATCATAACAATCCATGGAAAATATGTCTCACATGAAGTAAAAATAAAGAATCTCGCAACATACATCGAGAAATGATCTAAACCACATAATACATCTCACAAAAAATGATAAAAGAGACACATGATCAAAATTGCATATACCTCAACCTGCGAAGTTGGGCGAAGAAATGGATGCTGACTATTAAATTTGGTACGTACCATTGAATTAAGTAGCATCGAGGGGCATAAAATGCGGCTTGTCCACACTTGAGGAATGCAGACACCGTCATCAATCTAGAAAATGGCCAAAAAATGGGAAGCTTTTCTACTCAAACAAACCATCGCCATTGGATTTCTTGTTGCCCGAGAGGTGTAAATCAACATAAATATTGTCAAAAATGGACTACGGCAAGTTTTGGGCCTTAAGGAATCTTCTTGATGCCCTCGAAGATTCCTTGGGGCATGGTTCCATGCATCTCCATGGCTCGTGGTTCCGCACATGAAAATAAAGTATTATTATTTTCGAACACTACGCTTGTCTCCTTTGCTAGGCACCTTTGTGAAATGAGAGTTTATATAAATTTTACGTAACGAGGAGTGTACAAAGTACCTTCACTAGTGCGTTGTTTAAAATAGAATTTGGTTGAGGAGAATTCGGGGGATAAAATCCTACCTCACATTTTAGATATTTGTTATAACATTATGTGGGTGGTGGGTGGAGTGCTCACGCGGCCCTAGCAACCGCATCCCATCTCCCGTATATAGTTGGTAGCACTTTATTTTGGGACCACACAGCTTGGAGTCCGGCAGCGCAGCCCGGCGGTTTGACCCACAGGTCTGTTCTCTATACCGCCTCTGGTGGTAATGTGTGGGTGGTGCTTGTAATGAGGAGTATCGTTGTGGAGGTTCCGGTGGTGGGGTTGAAAACCCTCCCCAAATTTTTATTATATGTATTGTGGTTATAGGGTGGCGGGGTTCTTTGGCCATGCCTCACTTTTAATATATTTTTTTCGATTTTTTAAAAGGGTGGAAATCTTTGAATTTTCCAAAATAAGGGTATTTTCGAAATTTGAAGAGGCCATAATTTCACTCGCTCTCGGGTGTTGATTTTCCTTCGGTTGATAGTGATTGTGGGTCATTTAAACCTGACCTTTGCCCAACTTGACACGCAACTTTCCATTTGCTCTAACCCTACTCCATACAAGCCTCGAATTGAATAACCACCTTGATGGAATAAGGGAGACAAACACTTCAATATGAACCTAGTTCGAGAGTAATATGACCACTTTGAATTTTGACCATTTACGAGCCCTCTTAATCCCTTGAGGGTGTCTTGAGCCACTTGGATCTTGCAAGAAGAATATCACAACATAGCCACACTACTAAAATCTTCTTTGAAAGTGTGTGGGTACCTTGTGGGATCCAATAGTCCATCATCTCGGTGTAACGAGTTCCTCGATGCATTTGGTCGACCTCTTGTCGATCTTTGGACACGAGCTCTGAGTCCACAACTTTCCATCCCCAAGCGATGGACGGATAGAGGTTGTTAATATGATTATCATACACATTCCATGCATGTAAAACTCAAAGCATTCATACATGGGATGAGAGCCTCCCTTATGTAAGTACGGCTATAATCGAGCTCTCCATAGCTTAATCGACCCTGACCTTTCGAGGGTGGGCTTGGTATTGACCGGTATGTCCCATTGACGTAGCCATGCATTGCAACTATTGAGGATGATTAAACTCACGTCTATTCTAAATACGACAAGGAGAACAACTTCATTGAGCGCATTCATCACATCTGCCAACGGAGTTCATGACATATTGGATGAGGCCAATGCGCGTAATACCAAACATAAACATAGTCCGTGGTGCCACACAAGTTCTGAGTGGGTGGCCCTGAGGTTGGCTACATTTGCGAAGGAGCGTCTCGGCAGGTCCACCACAAGCTTTGCTTGCTACGTATGGGCCATAGAAAATCAACAAGTCGGTAGGGGAAAATGCCTTCGAGCTCGGTATTCCTCCATTCCTTGGTCTGCACCCAATGTTCAGTATTGGATCGCCTTTGGCCCTACTTTCCACCATTATTGGACACATCGACATTCACAAAGGAACAACTCATACCAATAGAGTTAAACCCGAATGCATGAGACAAAGAGAGTAGGCGATCGGAACATGGAGGCATAGATCAAGAACACTTTGCGACAAAGGATCCAACTATATCAAGTTGTCGAAGTAGGCCAACTCCTTCACGAGGGCAAGTGGCTCACCGGGGACCAAGTTACACGAGAAGTTTCCTCATATCATGGAGGAGCTCAACGCAATGGAGACCATTTCTTCTTAAGGAGGAGGAATGACCTAGGTGGATATTGGTATTTTTTTGCCTATTCCACTTGGACCCCCACCATTGTTTCTTTCAGTTTCCGGTTTCATAGTTGTAGCACAATTTACTATTTTTGGCGGTTTTTCGAGGTCTGACTTGGGAGCTGTTTTGAGGCCCTTAACGACTTTTTTTCTAGAAAATCACCTTCATTTAATGTGAGTTTTCAACTGAAAATTTTGGATGTAGATATTTCTAAATAGGAATCATACATGCCAAACGGAGATAATATGACCAAATTACAACCCCCGAAGTTGTTTGCCCAACTAACCCCAACGGGAGCCTATGAAATCTTGGTGTTATATCTCCTTGGGTTACAGGTTTTTAGTTGTTTATAGTTTTCTCTTATTGTTCAATAATAAAAAATGCCCTTGAGCCTCATTGTACTTGAGGTTGAGGGGCATGTAGTTTCCAAGTACTCTTCTGGAGATAAGCTACCATCGCTAGAGCTAGTTTCTTTCCAATTATGTACCTTAAGAATTTTAGGTATTTGATATTAATGAAATGAGATATTATTTTTGTTTCATATCGGTATTTGTGATTATATGTGTATTACGTTTCGTTCCTTCTTAAATTCGGATACGATAAAAATATAAGTAACTCACGTTGCGAATATGAACGATGCGTATCGTAATGGAATTGTTATGATAATTGTGATTTTTTTTAGTTGAAAATGACTTGTTTGATGAGTCATCTACGAGGTGTAACATGGTGAATACTTTTGTGTTTAACAATTTCATTCATCCTTCCATTCTAAATTAGTGCACATGGTATAAGTGACATGGCTTAGCCTGCCGTGAGTCTCAATTGTGAGGTTGTCAATTGGTAATATCAACGTCCATTATGACGTACTCAAGAGAGTAGTGAGTTAATGGTAACAAAGAAAGTGGCTTGTCATTTTTTATTAATGATTGATGTTTGTTAGGTTTTAAGCTGATCAAGGGAGTTTATATTACTCCATGGAGAAATGCATATGTTATGGAACTTGCACGGTAAATTTGTTTAATTTAAATCGAAGTTTTGTGGCCTTCCTTTTAAAATTTCCTTGTTTGTTCTTTTGTAAGTTGTATCCACTATTTTGGTTTGGCATGGTGATAATGGTCGATCATGAGTGGTAAATGGTAAAAATCTTTGAGCTAAAATTGTGGATGACTCTTGGATTATTTTTAAAGGTTGTGTGTCAATTTAAAGGGTGCACGGCAAAAGTGAGTCAATATTTTGTTTATTGTTGATTGTATAGTTAGTTAGTATTTTCCATGTGGGTGAATGAAATATATTCCTAAACTCATTTTTATATATACTCATCCTCACTTCAGCTACTATTTACGAGCTTGTCAATACTTATAAGTAACTCTATATTCCTGTCTCTCTCCCCTTCTCCCAATTAAACTATTGACCTTCTACTCATAAGATATTTTCCTCAATCCTTTGATATTTTCCTCAATCCTTTGATTTGTAAAGTCTTCTTAGTTTGCCATTGTTGTATATCAAAAAATAATTTTTTTTAGCAGCGTCAAGAAAATTGATTTCTAAGCTCCACTCACTGAAATCCTAACAGAATGTTTCATAAAATTGTATGAAATGCACATTTAAGTGGGAAATTCACAAAAAAAAATTAACCTACTTGTAATATCTCAAATACCACCATGTTAAAGCTCATTCTCGCTGCATATAAATTCACTATTTCACATTTTCCTTAGGTCCACCATGTTGTTCATTTTGTCTCCCTCTCCATCTCAATTCGTAAATATAAACCCTCAAGATTAATTAAACCATAACCATTCTAATTTTCTTATCTCATACATATATACATTCGATTTTTAACTACCTCAGTGTAAGATATGAATAATATCATTCAATTTCAATGAAATTTTCATGTGATAAACTACAAAATATGATAATTACAAAGGACCTGAACTTGTCTTAAAAATAAATTAGTTCCAAGTGAAATATTCAATTGTAGATGTTTGTGACCAAAGAAAAAAGAGAATATATGATTCGATAAATTTTATGAGAGCTCTCTTTCTGCAAGTTTATCCATCATCGTGCATGCTCTTTCGCTATTTCTTAGCACTATTCATTACACCTTCTCTTTCCTGTAACAAGGTTCATTTATCATTATTTTAAATTCAAGTATATTGTACCAATTGTAAAGGGAGGGAAATGTGTTGAGAAACGATTATAATATTGACTACTTGTTTTTTATCATATCTTATGGTTAATTTTTCAACTCACATTTTTCGATTTTTTTTTTAATGTAGATTCAGAGGAATTTTATCAATTGGAAACCATTGGGAATTTGTTTCTGGAATCCCTTAATGTGTTCTGTCAACCGCAAGTTTTTCATAGAATTTTTCTTCCCCACTACGACCTCATTCTAATATTCATGTAATAACTGTGCAAGATGTATCCCTAATACTTGGGATAATAGTTAAAAATGAAGATGGAATCCATTTCCGGATCACTTCTAATGAAAACAAAGTTTCTGGACAATTCGTTGCAATCCCTGCATGCCAATTGCGCAAATCACGGTCACTCTTCAAAAATCCATGCTCCAGTCTTTCTCGTCCGAAACACTTGAAGAACTAATTCTCATCGTAAACATGTTGTTCACTGTAAATTTGTTGTTCGTATTGTTACTCAATAGAATATCCTAGTCCTATTGTAAATTCAAATGTTCTTGTTAATCGTATTAATCAGCCAGTTATTGATCGAACTCCCAAATATCTTGATCAAGTAAGTCATGGTCTTTTGCTAGAAAATTATGCAACCCTAATTTGAAAATCATATTCCTAATCTTGAACACTTCAATTCATACATTTTAGATTTATGTTTTCAAAATTTTCATTGCAACTAATGTGTCATAAAAAGTATTTTATATTGCATCACTTCATTTTTTTCTCTTTTTATTTATATAAATATATAAATTTATTTTATTTAAGCTCGATATTGAAATGTTCTTTCTTTATGAAGTTAATATTGGAAATATATTAGCATAGTTATGTGAATATAATGGTTAAGTAAAGATTAATATGTATCCATGGTAGCCATCCAAACACTTATTTCATGATACATCTTATATTGTCAAAAAGATTAAACAATTATAAAAATTAACTAAATTATAAAGTTATTTGGTTTGCTTAGGCGTGACTTTAAAATTGGACAATATTAATAATAATAAAAACATGTAACAAAATCCTTAACCATGGAGATTTAACCTCATTTCACCATGGAATTCTTAATTTATAAATAGGCTTTCTTACAATACCATGGTTTATGAGCAGGGCATTCAAAAAAACCATAATTCATTCATAATTCTAAGCATCTATATGTGAGTCTTACTATGAACCATATTTCATAAAATTCCACATCCACTTATTAATTTGAAAATTGTGTGCCATATTAAAAAGTAAAAAAGATAATTTATTTAGTTATTGTGACTTTCGAATTTCTCTTTTTGCATAAAATGATATGCATTTATGTTACTTAATATGGATATTAAAGTGTTTTGTTTATGATAATGACTTCTTTTTTGTTAATATTTTTTAAAAATATCATTCAACAATATGTTGGACAATGAATTAATTACACTTTCATGGGATTTTTAAATTTTCAAACATTATGCCTATGCATAATATTCTAGGCAAATCCATATATAATGTAGGAGAATATTGAATGATATTTGTTTTAATAGCGGGTGTTTAACATGGTATCAGAGCGGGCGATTGCTGGCCTTTGCTCCACTTTGAGTCATTTTGTGTTTATGGCCTATGTATATGCAAAAATTGTTGGTTTTGCAGCACTCAAGTGTTTGTAAACGGTGTTTTAAACGCATTCGGAAGAAAGAGCAGCATTCCAAAATCTGCTTTGAAAAGAGAAGGAACAGTATTGAAGAAGGAGAAGCATTCCAGCACTGATTTTGAAAAAGAGCAGCCTTGTGCACACAGAAGGTTTTCTCATAACTTATTTTCCATTGAAAATTCTCTGCATTTTAAATTTTGCACCATATTGAGCTGCTGGAATAGTGTTGGAATTGGGGTTTTCTGAAGTAGAGGGTTTTGGTTTTAATGAGAAAGAATTTCTGAGTTTTTCATTCGAAAATTCTTGCAAAATTTTAGATTTTTACTGCTATATATTTGAAAAAAACTCTGCTCTATATTTAAGAAGAAAAAAAATTCTGCTACCTTCTGCAACACTGGAATTTCTCTGCTCTCCGTTGTTTTAAAACAACAAAATAAAAATAAAAAAAAAATTCAGGCACCAGGCCTCTCCTTTACCCTACACGCGCCCCTGCACGCTATTCTTACCTCCTCGCTGCCTCTCAACGCCTGCAAACGAACCCACCACCCATACGGCAAACACACCTTACAATACACTCCTCCCCTTACATACGACTCTCCCCTCCTCAGCCACACGACGAAAAGCCCAGCTCTCAACACACATATCTACCCCGTTGCTTAAACCTGCACTGCTACAACGAACTCGGTCCCGGTCCCTCCTACGCCTTCTCTCGCGGCCCTTATCAATCTACTCCTTTACGCACACTCGACCCCTCTATGCACATACACTACGCCCTTCCCAACGCACCTCCTCAACCCCCGACCCCTCCAACTCCCACTCCCTCTCTTACGTAACTCCATTACATTCATTCCCATTTTAAATTTTTATTATTCAAAATCTCTTTTCTCCTTTTAAAATTACCTTACGTTGATTCACTTTCATTTTCAAAGCCCACTTTCTCCTTCAAATTAATTTCCCCTCTCATGTCTTATCATTCCCTTTTTTAAATAAAATATATATATAAAATAAACTTCTCTCCTTTCTTTTTTAATTAATCTCATTTTTCCACATTTTTAATTATTCTCTTTTTTTTAATTAATTAAAAAAAAAAAAAAGCAATGGAGAGAGAGAAGAAAGAGAGAAAATTTGAAAAGAAAAAAGAGGAATGATATGTGAGTAGAATTGAAGAAATGACATGGACTATTTGTGACACCCTTATTAAAGATTGGTTAAAAGACTGATTAGTTTAATTAGTTTCTTTAAGTTTTATGTTGTTTATTTCTTTTTTCTGCTATTTTTGGACAAAGAGAACTCATGGGCAATTACTCATAATTATAAATATGTCATTTTATTTTTTCTTTACTGAGTTATTAAAGAAAAAGGAAAAACCTCTTCTAGACTGTGGGTGAAGTTTCTGGTAATTTGGAAGTGGTTGGGAAACAGTTATGAGACAGTTACCTACCCTCTGTAATAAAGGGAATTCCAGAAGGAGGGTAGGGGTTCTCAAAAATGGCTGGAAAAGAGGAAGGAATTTTCTAGAGCTGGAGAGTAAACCAGTTGAAAATTACTTCTGAGACTCTTGTGGCCAGGATTTTCTTTTGTGTCTATTGACTGGATTATTCCTGAGGTCACAGAAGGAGAAAATCAACCATTAGTTTCCCGTGGTACTGTCCAAGTTCTGGAGCTCGGGGGCAGGGTGAGGACGTTATTGCCTCCCTTGAAGGTTGGGAGGACCACCGTCAGAAGAAGTTTACCCAGTACATATAAGTAAACTATAGTCTGGTAATTCAGAGCATCTGTAGATTAATTATTCTTTTAGTTATTTCTCGTTTCTACTGTGATCTGGAACAGAAAACGGATTACTGGTAATTAGACACAGATTTCTGCAGATTACATAACAAGAATATTATGGAAAAGAAAACGAGTGCCAGTAGTGAAAAGATTAGTATATAGTGAGAGATGTTACTGGTATTAATGTTATTTTTTTTGGTACAGCAAGATTGCCTAAAGAATTCTTTAAAGTAGAATTATTTATACTGTTCACTGTTTATCGGCAGATTTCGCCTGAACTCCCAAAACTCTATATGAAAAGAAGCAAAGCTTGGTCACTTCTGTTAAAATAGACGAATCATCTGTTCTTAGCCTAGAAACTCTTTTAAAAAGAAACATTTATACAGTTCACTGCATATCCATGCATGGAAGTTAAAAAAATGTTATTATTTTCTTTTAAGAACTGTGAGAATAACAGAAAACAATGTAAATATTTAGAGGTTCACATATTATAGTATTCTAATCAAAAGTTGTGGAAAACTCAAGAAAAAGATTAGCGCACCCGAAATAGATATAGTGGATAATGGCCTGGGACGAGCTTGTGAACGGGGTTGGTGGAGAAACCATTCCCCGCTCCTGCTCACGGGATACCATCTATACACAGTCCCTGTAAGGCGGACTGGTGCCATGTTCCTAAGGGAAAAATAAATTTAAAAGTTACCTGAACATTGTAACACAACCCTGAAGTGGTGATAATGTATAAAGCTTTACAATGAAACAAAGAAGAAGCCCTTGAGCTATTAGAAAGAAGCTACCGATATAATTGCGAGAAAAACCGCGAAAATTTTATGGATGCAGGTGGAAAGAGCCGAGCAATAGTTCATTTAATGCAACACATTCATTCAGGTAGTATGGAATAGAAAACAGAATTTTGCATTGGCATTTTATAACGTAGAAATCACAACAAATTCTACAGGAAAACATGCTATATTCATTTTCCTCATAATATAAAGACTGAACAATTCTGTAGAAGGGAGAGCTGCATTTAGAATCCTTGGAAAATAAAAGTTCAGTCCCATTACATGCCTAGATATATGACAGTCTTTTAATGGAACCGGCGGGAATTTCCTATCTCCACAAATGGAGTAAAAAAAACTGTAAAACCAGCGGAGTCATAACCGCGCTAGGCAGGTGCGGAATCTCGATAAAAGAAAATAAAACTACAGCCAAATTAAGGATAAGAGTATTAACGTTCCAGCAGAACGACTCATTGTCCAGAGTCATAATACTCTGCCCATCAATAAGACAATTTGACTACATAAACTCTAATTCCGGATAAGGCCAATAGCTGTAGCAAACTTTTTCCAGAGCTTCCATGAGATAACAACCTACTGACCTGGAGTACCTGCATTTTGTGAATAGGAAGGTCGATCAGTGGCGCCGAGCCGTGGAAAAGACTAAATGCGGAACCCAGGGTTGTAAAAGAAAAACGAACCTGCAACGAGATTAAAATACAACTGTTAGACACAGCATTTAACATGTAGAATAGGTTGGTCGAAACTGAACCTGTGAGGTTAAATATGGGGCGGGGTATGATAACCTTACCTATGGAAGGAGAGTTCTTCGCTAGCCGGGTTGCTCCTGGAGAGAGAGAAAACAAACAAAACAAGTTTAATGGTAATGTTGCAAGGTGAGTTGTGGGAGGATTGCGATTATTATTTTGTAAATTCCAGAAGACAGAGAAGAATCGAACCTCTTACCTGTAGACGCCGACACGGAAGTTTGGAGATTGGTACACCGCGCTGTGGCAAGACTAGCTCTAAAACTCGGCAAGGAGTCTATTGCAGAACGGAACCAGACTCGGATTCCTCGCGGAGGTTCCTTGCAGAGCTTGGCTCGGCTCCCTGAGATAGAAGAACTTGGTAGAATGATCGAGTTCTTTATTGGGTGGGTGTTTTGCCGCGGTATGGCTTTTGCCTTACCGAGAAACCCTCGCCTTGATGACGTCGTCCTGTAGAAATTAATTACCCTGTACAGTATTGCGTGGAGGTCGAGATGAACCCGCCATGTTTGCAGAGTGGATCAACAGGTGGCAGGGTAAACCGCCATAATGGTGGAGCGATTAATGTTGTAGCACCAATCTCTGCTATGGAAAGTATCAGATCTGGATCAACATATAACTCACACCTTAACGCATTTATTTTGACTTGATAACCTTCCGTCCTATACATTTATACCACCACCATGTGCCATGTGAATATTATAAAGTAGAATTTTACGATATATCATAGTAAAATTTAATCTGTGGATTTTGGGGTAAGGGTTCGCAAGTAGAGAATACCATGATTTTCCGTATTGTTGGGTAGAAGGAAATTGAATAAAGTCAGTACTGTTAATTTTTTTTTTTATCATGAGTATTTTTCTTTGGGTGATTGTTACAAGTGGTATCAGAGTTAAGTTCCTACACTGGGATCTTAAGGGTCTACTAACAGTGTTTTCATGATTAGTGCACCGAGGAGAGCAATAGCAATGACAACCCAACCGCCGCATGAGGGGACTCAAACCCCCACATTTTTTAACCCAGAAATGTGGGTACAGTTGACTGTAGAGCAGCACCAAAAGACTAGTCGGTTGCTAGAGGAACAGCAGCAGCAAACTACCTTCTTGCTAAGTACGGTACATCAACTTCAAGAGGAAATGATGAGAGTTCGAAGGGACAATGAGAAATTAATACAGGATCAAGAAAGGATCCTGAAAAGTTTATCCGATAGACAGAACCAGGGGACCAAACACCCTAGTGCTGAGAATGAACCATCACCAGAGCCAGAAGATCAGCAGATCCTGAATAATGATGAGGACAAAACTGAAAAGAGTGTTTCTCAGAAAAGTAAAAACAGAAACTATCAAGAGGCAGAGTCGGGCAACGTGTCTGGTCAGCAAGACCTGAAAAGACAAAGAGTGGAACTCCAAGGAGAATTTCGCAAGATTAAGCCACCGACATTTGACGGTGAGGCAGAAGAAGCGGCGGAGGCTTGGCTGATAAACATAAACAAATATTTCCAGGTTTATGAGTACAGCAGCAATTTAAAGGCCAGGCTGGCTATATATCAATTACGGGACAAAGCCACCTTGTGGTGGGAAGAGGTGAAGAATGTGCGCATAATAGATGAACGCGACATAACCTGGGAATTATTCCAGCAGTATTTTAAGGATAAATACCTGACAGAAAGGTTCTATGACAACAAGGCAAAAGAATTTCATGATCTCAGACTAGGACAGATGTCTATAGATGAATTTGTGACAAGATTCACTTCGTTGCTGCGATATGTACCTTATCTCCGAGAAAAAAAGGCCAAGGTACAGAGATTTTTGAGCAGTTTACCTGCTCATATGAGGGAACGAATAGAATTCGTTAACCCCCAGACAATGGATGAGGCCATCCGAAAAGCACGGTTGTGCTATCAGCAAAATAAAATTAAGAGTGATGTGGGAAAAGGATGGCAGCCGAAGAAAAGCCAGAGAAACAACTCTACCTTTAAAAGCGGTAAAAACAGCAGCTTCAGGAATGCAGCACGTGCTACAATCAGCAAACAGTTTGGGAAGAATCACCAAAGAATAAAGTGGCCAGCTGAAGAGAAGCCCACAGAAGTGTCAAGTAAACCTGATTTAGGACAGAACTCTAAACCTCCCTTGCAATGCTGGGGCTGCGGGGAGGCTCACTATTTTAAAAACTGTCCTAGGCGAAACAAAAGTGAAACTGTAGCAAATCTGCAGGAGGCATCTACAGTAGGAGATGTGGCGCGTAGTGTACATCGCATCAACGCAGCGCTAGAGGATCGGCAGGCGGATTTTCAACCAACAATGGTTGAATTAGAAGGTACATTACTAACTAAGCCTGTTTCAATTCTGGTTGATCCCGGAGCGAGTATGAGTTATATCAGTCCTAAGTTGGTAGAGGTATGTGTATTAAAAGAACAGAAATTTAAGAACTCATGGCTGGTACAGTTAGCCACTGGGGCGAAACGTAAAGTAACAGCAAAAATTCCTAACTGTGTGCTGGAAGTGGCAGAACAGCAGATAAAGGTAGACCTAAATATCTTACCGCTGGGATCGTACGATGTGTTATTGGGTATGGATTGGCTGGAAAAACATTGGACAGTGGTAGACTGTAAGGAGAAGACCATCACATATAGAAAACAGGATGGTACGCGGAAAGTAGTTCAAGGAGTTAAAAAGCCTGTACAATTACGACCAATAACAACATCTCAGCTGGGTAAGTGTATTAGGAAAGGGTGTCAGTTGTATGCTATTCAAGTGGGATACACCGACTCTAAGGAAAAGGCCCCAATATTGGAAGATATCCCTGTGGTGCAGGAATTTTTAGATGTATTTCCGGAAGAAATTCCTGGTCTACCACCCAAAAGGGATATTGACTTCACTATTGAGCTACTGCCAGGTGCCTCACCGGTATCAAGAGCTCCATATCGGATGAGTGTGACAGAGTTAACAGAATTAAAAATACAGTTGCAAGAGTTGCTAGATAAGGGCTATATCCGTCCAAGTGTGTCACCTTGGGGCGCTCCAGTCCTTTTCGTTAAAAAGAAAGATGGGACAATGCACATGTGTATGGATTACAGACAGCTTAATAAGCTAACTGTCAAGAATAAGTACCCTTTACCAAGAATTGATGACTTGTTTGACCAGGTGAGAGGGGCTAAAGTATTTTCCAAAATTGACTTAAGATCCGGATATCATCAAGTTCAGATTAAAGATGAGGATATCTACAAAACAACCTTCCGCACCCGATATGGTCATTACGAGTTTGTTGTACTGCCCTTTGGATTAACAAACGCGCCAGCAACATTTATGAGGTTAATGAATGGCGTGTTTCATCAATTTCTAGATAAATTTGTACTCATCTTTATTGATGACATTCTGGTGTATTCTAAGAATGAAGAAGAGCATAAAGAGCATTTGCGCATAGTATTGGAAACACTAAGAAAGCATCATCTCTATGCAAAATTCAGCAAGTGCGATTTCTTTAAAACAGAAATTCAGTACTTGGGTCACGTCATAACAGCAGAAGGGATAGCAGTGGATCCCGAAAAGATTAAAGCCATCATGGAATGGCAAGTGCCATGGAACGTGGCAGACATTAGATCTTTCATGGGCTTAGTCGGGTATTACAGAAGATTCATACAAGGATTCTCCAAAATTGCCTTCCCCATTACATCGTTACAGAAGAAAGGAAAGTTGTTTAGATGGACAAAAGAATGTCAGGACAGTTTCGAAAAATTAAAACAACTCTTAACTACAGCTCCAGTCCTGAAGGTGGCTGACCCAGAAAAGGATTATGAAGTCTGTACAGATGCTAGTAAAGAGGGGGTTGGAGCAGTTTTGACTCAAGACGGAAAGGTGATAGCCTATGAGTCAAGGAAGCTTAAGGAGCATGAGCATAAATATTCTGCTTATGATTTGGAGCTTACCGCAGTAGTCCACGCCCTTCGGGTATGGAGGCACTATTTACTGGGTAAAAGATTTGTGCTGAAAACAGATCATAGCAGTCTGACCAGCTATTTCAAACAAGCATATTTAAACTCGAGACAAGCGAGATGGAATTCTTTTTTGAGCGAGTTCGACATGGACATTCAGCACGTTAAAGGGAAAGAAAATAGAGTTGCTGATGTATTAAGTCGGAAATTGCACAGTCTGTTTGCTCTATACTCTAACCAGTTGGAAAGCCAACTGCTGAAACAATTGAAGGAGGAGGCTCAAAGTGACCCAGAATATAGGTTCCTGTGGCAGAAAATGAAGAATGACAAACAACAAGGTAAAGCAGCAGAGTTTGGAGAAAATCAGGATCAAGTTTTGATCTTTCGCGGAAAAATTTATGTGCCTAACCGCACAAACTTTAAACAATTAATCATGAATGAATTTCACCGCAGCAATTATGCGGGACATCCTAGATATCAGAAAATGCTTACAGCTGTAAGGAAAGGTTACTATTGGCCAGGAATGCGAAAGGATATTGCTGTGTACATAAGCAAGTGTTTAGAGTGTCAACAGGTGAAAGCTGAACATCAGCATCCTGCTGGGTTATTGCAGCCAATACCCGTTCCTGAATGGAAGTGGGAGGTTATTTCTTTAGATTTCATCACAGGGTTACCACGAACAAGGAAGCAGAATGATTCTATTATGGTAGTGGTAGACAGGTTAAGTAAGTCGGCTCACTTTATACCTGTGCAATCTACTTTTAAGACGGTACAAATTGCAGATATATTTATGAAGGAGATCTTTAGGTTGCATGGCATACCTAAAACTGTGATCTCAGATCGAGACGTTAAGTTCACATCTGCTTTTTGGAAAACTTTATTTTCTGGATTAGGGACCCAGATACACTTTAGCACTGCTTATCATCCCCAAACAGATGGGCAGACAGAGCGAGTAAATCAGATCCTAGAAGACATGCTAAGAATGTATGTAATGCAGCAACCCACCAAGTGGGAGGATTACTTGCACCTGGTGGAGTTTGCGTACAACAATGGGTATCAGGAGTCTCTGAAAATGAGTCCCTTTGAAGCCCTGTATGGTAGGCAGTGTCGCACACCTATAAATTGGAGCAGCCCCGAAACAAAAGTGTTGCTGGGACCTGAAATGCTGGCTGAAATGGAGGCAGAGGTAAAGTGGGTAAGGCAGAATTTGAAAGCCGCATAGGATAGACAAAAAGTTTACGCACACCGAAAAAGATCCTACCGAAAATTTGGGGTGGGAGATCACGTATATGTACGAATTAAGCCTAAGAGAAGCACTATGAGGTGGACCTCTTGTGCTAATCTGGCTCCTCGGTATTGCGGTCCTTTCCAAATATTGGAAAGGATCGGACCAGTAGCCTATAGATTGGCCTTACCTAGCCACATTCGAGTACATAATGTGTTTCATGTATCTTTACTAAAACGATACATACACGATGAGAAACATGTAATTCATTGGCAAAATATTCAGGTAGGAGAAGGATAAAATAATTCTAGTATATAGATTAAATATCTTCTAGTATATAGATTAAATATCTCGAAATGTACTGATTTGGAATTATTTTGTGCCTTTCAGGTAGAACCGGACGGAGAGTTCCTGGTAGAGCCTCTACGCATACTTGATCGGAGGTAAATTGAGCTCCGCAAAAGGGTAGTCGTTCAGGTGAAAGTGCAGTGGAAGCACTTTGGACCTGACGAAGCTACCTGGGAGGAAGAAAAGTTTATGCAGGAAGCATACCCCGAACTCTTTTGCTAGAGAAGGGCTAAAACACCGAGGATGGTGTTGCTTTCAGGGGGGGAAGTTGTGACACCCTCATTAAAGAGAAATTTGATTACAATTGGTTAAAAGACTGATTAGTTTAATTAGTTTCTTTAAGTTTTATGTTGTTTATTTCTTTTGCTATTTTTGGACAAAGAGAACTCATTGGCAATTACTCATAATTATAAATATTTCATTTTATTTTTATTTACTGAGTTATTAAAGAAAAAGGAAAAAACCTCTTCTAGACTGTGGGTGAAGTTTCTGGTAATTTGGAAGTGGTTGGGAAACAGTTATGAGACAGTTACCTACCCTCTGGAATAAAAGGAATTCCAGAAGGAGGGTAGGGGTTCTCAAAAAATGGCTGGAAAAGAGGGAAGTATTTTCTAGAGCTGGAGAGTAAACCAGTTGAAAATTACTTCTGTAACTCTTGTGGCAAGGATTTTTTTTCTTGTGTCTGTTGACTGGATTATTCCTGAGGTCACAGAAGGAGAAAATCATCCATTAGTTTCCCGTGGCACTGTCCAAGTTCTGGAGCTCGGGGGCAGGGTGAGGACGTCATTGCCTCCCTTGAAGGTTGGGAGGACCACCGTCAGAAGAAGTTTACCAGTACAGATAAGTAAACTAAAGCCTGGAATTCAGAGCATCTGTAGTTTAATTATTTTAAATTTCTCATTTCTACCGTGAACTGGAACAGGAACCGGATTACTGATAATTAGACACAGATTTCAGCAGATTACATAACAAGAATATTATGAAAAAAAACGAGTGCTTAGGATTAAGTCATCCGGTAGTTGTTGGTAGCCAGTAGTGAAAAGATTAGTATGTAGTGAAAGAAATTTCTGGTATTACTGCTTTTAAAGAAAAGGAAAAAAAAAGAAGGTACCGCAAGTTAGCCTAGAGATTCTTTAAAGTAGAAACATTTATACAGTTCACTGTTTATCCATGCATGAAGGCTAAAAAAAATGATATGATTTTTCTTTTAAGAATTGTGAGAATAACAGAAACAATGTATTCTTTAGAGGCTACCAAATTATAGCATCTCCAACCAAAAGTTACGGAAAACTCAAGTAAAAGAATAGCGCACCCGAACATACATAGTGGATAATGGCCTGGGACGAGCTTGTGAACGGGGTTGGTGGAGAAACCATTCCCCGCTCCTGCTCGCGGGATACCATCTATACACAGTCCTTGTAAGGCGGACTGGCGCCATGTTCCTAAGGGCAAAATAGATTCAAGGTTACCCTGAACATTGTAACACAACCCTGAAGTGGATATAATGTATAAAGCTTTACAATGAAACAAAGAAGAAGCTCTTGAACTATTAAAAAGAAGCTACAGATACAATTTGCAAGAACAACCACGAAAACTATGATGAATGCAGGTGGAAAGAGCCGAGCAATGGTTCATTTAATGCAATACATTCATTTATGTAACATGAAACAGAAACATAATTTGCATTGGCATTTTATAACGTAAAAACCACAACAAATTCTACAGGAAAACATGTTGTATTCATTTTCTTCATAATATAAAGACTGGACAAATTCTGTAGAAAGGGAGAACCGCCTATAGAATCCTTGGAAAATGAAAGTTCAGTCCTGTTACATGCATAGTTACCTAACAGTCTCTTAATGGAACCGGACGGAAATTTCTTATCTTAACAAATAGAGTAAAAGATATAAATCCAGCGGAATCATAACCGCGCTAGGCCGGTTCGGAATTTCGATACAAAAAAAAAAACTACAGGCAAATTTAGGATAAGAGTGTTAACGTTCCAGCAGAGCGACTCATTGTCCAAAGTCATAATACTCTGCCCATTAATAAGACAATTTGATTACATAAACTTTAATTCCGGTTAAGGCCAATTGCTGTAGTAAATTTTTCCAGAGCTTCCATGAGCTAACTACCTATTGACCTGGAGCACCTGCATTTTGTGAATAAGGAAAGACTATCAATGACGCCGAGCCGTGGCGAAGACTAAATGCGGAACCCAGGGTTGTAAAAGAAAACGAACCTGTAACGAGATTAAAATACAACAATCAGACGCAGCATTTAACATGTAGAATAGGTTGGTCGAAACTGAACCTGTGAGGTTAAATAGGGGGCGGGGTTTGATAATTTTACCTGTGAAAGGAGACTTCTTCGCCAGCCGGTTTGTCCCTGGTGAGAGAGAGAAAACAAAACAAGTTTAATGGTAATGATACTAGGAGAGTTGAGACAGGTTGCGATTATTATTTTGTAAACCCAGAAGACAGAGAAGATTAGAACCTCTTACCTGTAGACGCCGGCAAGGAAGTTTGGAGAATGGTACTCTGCACTATGGCAAGCTGAGCGCTGTCCACCAAATGTGTTGTTTAGACCAGCTCTAAATCTTGGTGAGGAGAGCATTGCAGAACGGTAGCCAGACTCTGTGTCCTCGCAGAGGGTTACTTGCAGAGCATGGCTCGGCTCCCTGAGATGGAAGAACTTGGTAGAATGATCGAGCTTCTTCGTTGGGTGGGTGTTTTGCCGCGGTAGGGCTCTTGCCTTACCGAGAAACCCTCGCCATGAATACGCCATCCTGCAGGAATTAATTACCCTGTACAATATTGCGTGGAGGTTGAGATGAACCTGCCACATTTGCAGAGTAGATCAACAGGTGGCAGGGTAAACCGCCATATATGGTGGAGCGATTAATGCTGAAGCACCTATCACACTATGGAAAGATTCGGACCTGGATCAACATATAACTCACACCATAACGCATTTATTTTGACTTGTTAACCTTACGACCTAAACCTTTATACCACCACTATATGCCATGTGTTTATTATAAAGTAGAATTTACGATATATCATTGTAAATTAATCTGTGGATTTTGGGGTAAGGGTACGCAAGTAGAGATTACCATGATTTTCCGTATTGTTGGGTAGAAGAAATTTGATTAAAGTCAGTACTATTAAAAAAAAAATTTATCGTGATTATTTTACTATGGGTGAATTGTGTGAGTTTTCCTTGGTCAATATGTGAATACTTTGATGACACCATTCATTGCAAAACCTCATGTAGTTACTCCCACTTTTCTAATATGTTCTTTTTCCTAAAATATCTTGTTGCATGTAATGTTTTTCTTAGAGAATCTCTCTCAACTTTTCTCATATTTTTGTGATATATGTTATTTATATATTGTTAAAATATTCTTGCAATTAGATTTTGTATTCTCTCTTACGGTTTTTCTAGTCTAAATTAAAGCTATAAAATCTACAAATAAAGAATATTTTGGATAATATATTTCACACATTTAATTTTTACTTTAAGGAAAAAAATAATCATCTTTCTATATTTACTTTTTATATATATAATATTTTTTTACTTTATTTCATTAAAAATATATATATTTTCCATAATTAGTTTACCCATTTTTACAAATTTTGAGCAACATTTATGTCTTTGAGTGATGGACTTCACTTCCATGCATGATACCAAAAGTGATTTAAGCCTCAATCGAAGTATGGCCTATGTGATTTGCCTTATTATTGAATTTCTTTTGACATTAGGAAAGCCCTTATAAGAGAGAGTATTTGTTTAAGAATCTCATGCTTTCATTTCTTAAGTATTTTGATCTTAACATTATGTTTCATAGAAATTTTATATTAAGTGTTTTGTTAGTCAATTGTATGTATTATAATACATGTTTTTGATATCGATTTTGTTTAGGTAACTTTTTTTAGGAAATAAATGTTATTTAATTTCATTATTTGTGTATTTAAATGGAAAATCCAAAATAATATGTTTTAAACTTTGATTTTGAATTTTAATATTAGTTAGATAGATAGAGGTTAAATTAGATAGATACAAGTTATGTATTGAAATATCAATTAAAATTCTATCATTTATTGGGATAAAATATTTTTCTTTCTTACAAGTGGTGGGAAATAGTAGATTAGTCATCAAAGGTGGCTAAAATTTTACTATTAATAGAAAAGAATTTTGGGAAAAGTTGTTAAATTTAATAGACTTTTATTTTACATATTAAATTGACTTGGTACATGTTCTATTTAGATATATTTTTCTTTTGTATAATCTAATTCAAAGGGAAAGCATGTAACATGGTCACCCAGGTTAAGAAAGGGTGGCATATCAAGTCGCATCTCTATCTTCTTCTTTTTTTTTTGGCTCAAGGACATGGATGAAAATTCATCCTCCCTTCAAAAATTAATCAAATTTGGTTTGAAGCACTGCCATTTTTTAATCTAGTCAGAGACAATTGGAAAAGCTTTGAAGTTACCCCACTAAAACCTTCTAGTTGATAATTCGATGAAACATTAAAATTTATTAAGATAAGGTGAGTAGTTTGGACAATCGAGAGGTACAGAGTAAGGGAATGCTACTTGAGGACATTGAGGTGAAACTCGAGGAATGCTATTTGAGGACATTGAGGTAGAGCTCAAAGGAATATTTAAGGTCAACATCATGGGTTCTTGATGATGTGGAATTGGCAATTAGACAAACTTGAAGGAGTTAGAAAAACAAATTTGTGCATGATCATGGAGTTATTTGCGGGGTGAAGAATAGGAAATATGGTTGAATCTGATGCTAAAATTTTCCAAAATATGCAATCTATAGGGAAAATTTATAATACCATATGGGAAATGAGGAATGGTGAAAGTATTGTAGCTTGAAATTATAAAGACTCGTTAGAATTAGGCATACAACATTTTAGTTAGTTTACAAGGAACATAAAGGTGAAAACACTACTAAAACTATAAAATGACTTCATGTCTAGATGGATGGACCATCGAGTTTTGTTTAAGGGTTTATGATTTGTTGGGGGATGACCTTCTCAAGGTTATAGAGGAGGTGAGATTGATAGGTATTGTTTTGGGGTTCTTTAATTCATCATTTATTATTCTCATCCACTAAAGCGATAATCCAATCATATGAAGATTTAAGAATATTCTTTGTGCAACTTTATTTATATAATTTCATTTCGAAAGTTTTAACTAGGGTTAAGGTACTTTCAAGGTAACCTCACTAAAGCAATATGGTTTGAAAGGAGATAGATTCATGTAAATGTTAATTGGTTCTACTCAAGAGGAGTTACATACTATTAGAATAGAAAATATGTCTAGTATGGTTGTAAGCTAAACTTCTCTAAGAGAGCTTATGTTAGGACATGTTGGTTATCTCTTAGGTGGTTGTTGACTCATATGGGGGTTTCCTTCCCGAGTGATGAATTAGATTATGGGATGTGAGACATTTGTTTCTTTTTTTATTTTGATAAATGAGGTGAAATCTTCTTTTTCTAAAATGAAAGGTTTGAGACAATGTTGACCCCTATCCCGATATTTATTCTTATTGTTTGTAAAGGTCCATTGTGTAGGCTAGGATAAGAAAAGCCCTACAAGGAGTTTGTGTGGGTGGTCATTAATCTCTTACTCATTTACTCCTTGTGCATGGTGTACTACTTTTGTTCAAATGTATAAAAGGTAGCGGTAGGAAAATATATAAAATTATACAATTATATTACAAGGTTATAAGAATGGAAGTAGATTATTTGAAATTTGTTTTGTGTGAAGTAGATAGACATCACTTAAAATTTTCTATTAATAAACTTGAAGTTACAAGATGAGTTCAAGTACCTTGGATTTACTATTAAATATAATGGACATGGAGAAAATAATTGAACCATATTACTAAATAAGATTGAAAAGGCAATCAATCTTTGATCCTAATAATTAACTTGGTAGGGAGGCAAATTAACTTTCTAATAAAGTATTTGTTAAAAATTCCTATACTATATATATTGACATAAATTAACTCACATACACTCTTTAATCTTATTTTATTGGCAACCAATCTATATACTATTAATTATTGAAATTTAATGAGGTAATTTTTACACTAAATTTTATTAGAGATATCTATAATTTATTTATTGTATTTACCGAGCTTTAGGGTGCTAAATGTTGGCGTTAAATTGTTAAATTAAAAAAAAAAAAATTATATATATATATTCATTTTACTATATAAATTAAAATAAAAATTTTTATCTTGGCTTGAAGTCATTCAAAAACTCTCTATCGAAGTTGGAAGAAATTGGGCCTTTAGATCTTTAAATTTAGCGAGTAAACTTGTCTTGTTTAAAGTCCATTTCAAGTGATACCCATGTACTAATTGTTGTTGGTATTTGTAGCTCCCAAAACTACATGTAACTCGATCACTACCCTCTTCAAGTTTTTCTTTGGAAAAGGGCTCAAAATACTAATAAATGGGTGTTGGTTGCTTGGAATAATATTTGTAACATCCTAAACTAGCGGAAGCACGAGGTTAGGTGATCCAAAGCTTGTCCGAATAAATCGCTAGGCTTTGCAAAATTGTAGCGGATATGGCTCCAAGGGGAAACAAACTATGGAAATGGATATGGGATAGAAAATATGGGACCCTCTCCTCCTAGGTTGAAAAATTAAGGGTTGAGAACCTATCCTCCAACTCATCAATTTGTATCTGACCAAAAATAATATAGTTAATCCAAACTCATGCTTTATGGGAGGTAAGGTATGGGTGTATGTCATGCTTCTAGTTGGACGCATGGAAACATATGCCCAAGCTTAATTCCATGAATGATTTGGGAGAATTAATGGTTTGTACCATGGAGCAACGATGCTCTATAGTTGTGGAATTATGGAAACGGGGAATAGAGGAGCCACCTTTGAAAAACCTAGAAGAAGTGTGAGGAGCGGTCAGGCCTCCTCAAATGGGTGTAATATGACGTGCTAGACCAAGAGCTTGGCGGAAAAGGAAAATACCTCTAGGCAGCAAACCCGACACATTGAGATGGAGATAACCATGTGAGAGGTATTTTTCCTTAAAGGAGGCGTATGCTATTATCTGAGAAAATCATATCTTGAGATGAGAACCTCTACGGGAGGAAAATATGGACATCTTTGCTTATGTACCAAGTGTTATATGGGATTTACGGATTACGTACAAAGGTATATCCCCTAGGTTTGGTGTTCAACATAGAAAAATAGAGAGACAAAGAACTCAATGCTTTTACTTAAGTAAATCGATGACATAGTGATGCCTACCTCGAATTTGTCACACACCTCACTCCTTCTTTAGCTTGGAAGCTCCAATTCCAACTCCGATTGCCAAAATTCGAACACGCACACTCGGATAACACAAGCCAAGAAACCCCCGGATGCGGGTGTTTAAGGGGCACCTGCGTTGGCGTGGTGAGATTTGGTGGGATGGTGTGTGGACTTGTGCCACGCAGCCACCCAGCTCATTGCGCTTCCTTGCATTAATAATCCTGCTCTCAATTTCAATGCTGCGTACGCAGCGCGTCCTCCCAAGCTTCGACCTCTTTGCATTTCTATCATGGTGCTTCACTCTCATTACATTTATGCACCTCCTTTGCGGGCAAAAAGCTGTTCCAGTACATAGCAATCCAGGTCTCGTCTGGTCTTTGGTAAAGATCTTCGCTCTTGTATGTTGCTGCCTGATTTGATACCGAGATATCCCTTTCCCTCACAGCCCTCTTTGTAACCACGGTCCATTTCGCATTTTAAGCGTGACTCTGCTCCTCCTGCTTCTCCCACTTGCCTCCTTCGGGTCAGTGCCTCCACTGCCCCTCTGCTCAGACGGTCCCTTGCGTGCCTTGACGGCCTATCGCATTATGCCTAGAATCTGTCATCGTATGAGGCCCGAAGAGCGCGGAAGCAGTGGGCGGTGCCCGCCATCAGCCTCCTCCAACTACGCTCGACCTCTCGGTCCTCAAAGTTCCTCTTAGGACGTTATCACGCCACTAGGAGTGGCCACGGCGAAGGTTTGAGCATTTCTCTTTTGCTCGGGGTACCTCAGCTTGAGCCCTCTCTTTCTTCCCTCTGTTCATTCTCATAGTGCTCAAATCCGCTTTCCTTGTGCTCCTTGTCCTCCTCCATGGTAACCAATATCACACTTTGAGTATTCTAAGTGAGTCGCATGAGTTTTCCGGAGCTTGGGTGAGGCTGAGGGACGGGCGCCAAGCTATTCCTCACTCCTCCTTCTGTAACCCAGGCGGGCGGAAATCGGCAGCCCGGCGAGGTTCTGGTAAACGACCTGGTGGTAGATAAATTCAAGTGTGGAGGCTCTATGGACTGCGTTGATCTCGGGGAGAGTGCCGAAGACGAGGCCTTGGATCTTGCATCATTGAAGAAAATTCATCCGACTAAGCTGGACTCTGAACGAGCGCCTCTACCTTGAGGTTTTGACTTGCCCCTTTGTTTGGGCTTGATTTTTGCGCCTCGCTCTTTCGTTACGAGCGTACGCACATCTCCTACTTGTTCTATGTCAGCAATGGTTTCCCCTGCATGGGCGGCTTCTCAATGCTTATGGAGTCTCTAAACAAGGTTACGGTCTTTTGAAAAAAATTTGGTTAGTTATAAGCTTTTTAATTGACGAATGCCGCTTCCAGCGAGTAAAGAAATTCGGGAGGCTAACACCTCTGCAGCAATTTTGTATCAATAATAATAGGAGTAGACCAATTTAGAAAAAAAACACAAGCAGCTACGAGATGTGCAACATGTCTAAATATATATTCAATAGACAACATGGTATTGAAATAAGTGAAATAACGACATCACATATAGGAAAAAAATAATTCTTTGCATTAATATAAATGGAGGATATTCACGGCCATAAGTGGCGAGTTGATCTTGTAAAGAATCCTCCAAGTTGTTAACTTGTCCTTTCCTTGTCAAAATATGCACCTCCAATCACCTATGCATGAGATGATAACTACTTCTTTGCAACAACATAAGGGAAGAATCAACATCCCCAATCAGGACCATTACCTCTTGGGTCTCGAGAGGTAAATATATAGAAGAGTGGGAATGGTTTGGATTTCTTATCCAATTTCCATTCTAAGTTTTTAGATCTACCTTTGATGGAGGGATAGGATCAAAGGATAAGTCTTGAAAACTCCAAAGTAGGAGTGAATGGAGATACGAATGTCAATCCAAGGTAAGTAGTTGAAACTCTTTTAGAAACTTCTAGAAGGTGAGGCTTTGGAATCCCGATCTGACATTCGAGAATTATAGAACCAACATAGGTGAAAATGAGAGCAACCTATTGGTGACCAACGTTGGCTGATAGGAGAAACCTCTATGTGATCGCACCCCAATAGGCTTCAGGGAGATTTGGTCCTAAAAATTTCTTAGATAAGGCGGTTTAGGGTTGAAACTCGAGGGGATGAAAGTTATGCTTGCAGGGCTTTTTGTAAAGATGATGTGGGAATAGGATGTTGAGGTAGATCCCATTAGGAGGCTCACTTGATCGTATGTGAAAAAATGGCCTATAACACCAATGTAGCACCGGTTCTTTTGGATGGTGGGATGATGGAGAATATTGACATGGGATGAGATGCAAAAGAAGAGGAGTTCGGGTCCATCCTATTTCATAATGTGCTTAGAGGAAGCTAAGAAGAAGCCATGGAACATCTTTTGAATAATTGTCAATTCTATAACACAATATGGAGAGCCCAAAATCCATTTGGATACTTGGATCGATCTCATAATAGTATGATTGAAACAATGGAACAATGGAGACAAAGTTGTTGTATTTCCTATCGGTATTCAATATAGCATGGGTCCTAGTTATCAGTTTTTGATGTGTTTATATTTGAAAGAAATGAACAAGAGAATCTTCGAACGAGGTAGAAATTAGTGGATCAAACATAGTATATAGTTAATCCAATATCAAAGAAACCATCCTGGAGGAACCTTGGAACCCTATTGTTTGAGAGCTTAGCCTCGGGAAGATAATATTTTGAATGAGATTAACTTATCTCCCAATATGTTATACCCTATTTCATGGAATCCCCCTCCTCCATTGACATCTACTCTCCTATATATTTTCCTCATACAGAGGCTTTGTGACTAAATATTGGTGGAGCTTCCAAAAGAGGAAATCATGGCTTAGAAAGACTTGGAGGAATTATAATGGATTGGAAGACACCAGTTAATAAGATCTTCACAACAAACTATGGTGTGAGGTAATAATGAGCAGTTATTTTCATTGGAAAGGGGTATTAAATTATCTCTATTATAGGGATATACTAGAAGATCATATTATTGATGGGGTTTATTACTTATCATAAGAACAACCCGAAGCTTATCCAAGGAGTTTTGAATGAAAAACTCTAGGAGTTGGAGGTTAACATAACATGTACAATGATCGAGGATCATCCTGGATGCAACTAGTGGACCCATGATTGGATGAATGCCTATATGATCATGACCATCATACATTGATATCTTTGTATAGCTCTTGAAATCATTAGCCTAGATAGATGAAACTAGATCTGAGGATCTTCTATCTCATTCACATGACCAACTAATGTATAGTCTATCCATGTGAATCAATAAGGCAGATGTTTGTATTAGACACCATCTAATTACCGGCCCATGATGTAAGTCATTAACAAATGCGAAGAGAAACCAGCGATGATGTTAATGGATCTTAAGGCACAATGGTACGATCGATATGGTGTGAGTGACTGATGATGTCAAACACCAAACAAAATCTTCGATCGAAGGCCATTGATGTAAACCTATTTCAGAGACGAAACTTTCATTGATATCTGACACGAGTACCAAAGGAGTTTTCTACATCAGCACTCTTGCATGATGTGGTGATGTCGACAAAAGAGCGACATGTCTCCGGGAGGGCCCTTGATGTAATACCATCAATGACTGAAGCAGTATCATGGTTGAGAAATGGAATGATCGAGGAATGATGTTGATATGGGCCCCGGATTAGGAAAATGGGCATGAAATGAGGCTTAACGAGATTGTAGTGGATAGTAACTAATTAATTCTCTTGAACAACGACGACATTAAATGGGCCCGCGACATTGACCCAAAACCGAAATGGAGGCTCTAAAAATGGTATAATAACAAGAGACAGACATATGCAAATCGATAGCCACATAGATGAAGTGGAAAGCATCGTGTTGAGCGACTCGAAATTTAACAAAATGGAATCCCCCATTTACCCAATTTCCCCAACCATCTTTGGTCAATACCTCTTTATTTTTTAACAACCTTGAGAGGATAACATATGCTTGATACGTAAGTCCATCCTTTGGATGAATCCCTCTAGTGTTTTAATGAACCACGAGAAGGAGTGGTTAGGCCTTGTCATGTTCGAAATGAGTCCATCAATTTTAACGAGTCCAGCATGAGGCAAAACTCAATGTCTTTTTCATGTTTAGAGAGTTTGAAAAAGGCGAGAAAGAAAACTCCACATGTCCCTTTTAGTAAATAGTCTATCCAAGTCGAAAAGGTAGAAAACAATACTCAAGAGAAGTTCTTATCCATGTTCGGCTTAAGGTATTCATTTTTATTGGATTAGATATCTCGGTCCGAAAAATGGTTAAACTTATACGAAGTAGACGTCTTTTCATTTACTTTTAGAGATTGAAAGGAAAGTCTTTTCAAATATTTTCATATATTTGGAGTGCGAAAGAGATGAAGAGGACTCTAGGGGGTTCCTTTTTCGTTGGTTTATAGAGTCAGAAAAGAGATAAAAGTGTACTCTTTAGTCAAAGTAACTTTATTTAAAACATAATAAGCATTATATGATGAGTTGTCATTTGATCGAGAAACAAGCCAAGAAGGATTAAGCATACTTGTTTCATAGTAAAAATGAATCATATAAAAGGTGAGTCAAATGTTAAAATGACAAACTAACGAGAAAATGACCATAAATATTAAAAATTGCTTTTCATTTTTACCATTCACACTTTACCTTCAACAAATGAATATATAGAGCCATTTTTTCCCTCGATCTTAAGCAGCTATTTGCGACCCGATCTGAGGAACCACAAGTGTCTTCGGATCCGGTGGAGCTAAAAGCCTCTGTTTTCCACAATTCATCTTTATGCTTTCATGTAAAATTTTCAAGCTTTTTGAGGCGAAATTTGGGGTTCATAAAGAAATGCCACACAAAGGACAAATACACCCTACGTGTTGAAAAGGGCATTGCACCTGAGTAGATAAACACGCAAATAGAGTTGAAACACTATGTCGACATTTTGAGGTCCAATTGGATGCATTTGTCAAGTTTTCTCATTTTGCCTCAAATTTTCTTAGGTTTTTGCATGGGAAAGAGTCTAATGAGTCCTTTGTTATTTAGGTACCCATTATCACAAAATGTCATTAATTTGCAGAGAAAAGGAGAGCATGAAGCACAAGATTTAAATGTGTGTGATGCCATTCGAGCTCTTAAGCTGCGGGTCCTTAAAATTATTTTGACTTCCGGTATGAGGCAAAAAATGGAGTTGTAGGTTTTTTCTTTGCAAAAAATTAAACAATAGGCAGAAGTGACATAATTTATTGCTTCAATGAGAGATAGTGAAAAGGCATTAGAAAGGTTAGGTTTCTTAAAAGGCCTTTTTACTTCAACAAGAACCATCACTATGTTGCCTTTAAAAGCAGGCGACAGCACCTTGTCAAAGGAATAGTTCGAAAGGAGTCTTTATAATGTTTAAATGATGAAATTACAATCTGATGGATCCCTATTTGTCAAAACCAAAAGCCTTTTCAAAAGGCCTCCAAAACCCTTACAAAGCAAGACCGAAGGATGTTGGTTTTTTTTTTATTATTTCTGAAAGGAGTTATTGACCCAGTTGGCAGCTCCCTGTACACATTCAAAGTGACAGAAGCAACATCCCACTGGCTGCCCTCGGCAAAGTAAAGGAGATTCAAGTGAATTTCCGACTTCTCAGAACTAAGCTGCGTGAGCAATCTGGAAAGAGTGCGCGGCACATTCGGGAGAAAAATACATAGAGGTTACAACGTAGGTGCGGCGCACACCGTGAGCCTTAGGTTACAAGCGCAGAGTGACCCGATTGCCTTTTTTTTGCGCCGCGTTCTTTCCATCACTTAGCCTCCTAACACCTCCAAAACCCACCCCAAAGTTTTCCCAATCAATCAAACAAGTTTTCTAAGCGTTTCTTGAGGTATTCCACTTCTCCTCGTGGTAATTTTCGATTTTTTGAAAGGGAGGTTTATGTTTTCTCAAGAAAAAAGTTGTTCTAAAAATAATTTCATCATATAAAAACTATGAGATAAGTCAGGGTTAAGGAGACAAAGTCCTGTCAAAGTGGAGACACCTTTCTTGTAGGGGCCTCAGCTCGGTTTAAACAATGTTTTAAGCGGTGGTTTTGGTTGTCCTTAGGCCCACGAAGAAAACGGTGATTATGGGCGTATTTTTGAGAAAACTCGAGTGTTTTGTTGTTGTGGTTGTTACACATTTTTACGGTGTTGGGTGAATGTTTTAACCATCTTAAAATACCCACTACTTGCCTTTGGCTTCGAGTGATAGCCCTCGGGAAAAACAAAAGCAAATTTTGTTTGAAATCTCAAGGTGAAGAAAATAGTGAGCCTAAGTTAAAAACGATGGTCATAGTCTTAAATACTTTATCACTTCCAAAGTGTCCTCTTTGAATGGTAAAAAAATGAAGTGAGTACTACCTCCTTTGTTCCATGAAGCAGTATGTTATGAAGATATTACCAATCAATTTGAGGGTGTTTTGTCTGCAGTGTATAAAAAGCAGTGTGAATAACAAGAAGATTTTTTGTTGGGGAAGGGTATCTTGCTTATTGAGAAACACAGAGGTCTATGTTCTAACAAAAGGCCACGGTTACCTCTTTTCAACTACTTTTCCCAAACAAAGAAGTAAATTACTTGTGTGCTTTCTATTTGACAAAAACTTAGTTGATTGGCATAAAAGGAGGACAAAACGATTGATTTATAAAGGCGAAAGGATTGGTGTTAGAAGACTTTCACAAAACATTTGAAGCGGGTGTCTTTGTCAATAGTGACTAACAAAGAGGACGAGGAGGTGTATTAGCAGAAAAACATTCCAAAGACGCTTTTGAGATAGCTTGGCGTTTCAAAACATCGAAAACAAAATTCACTCCCGACGAAGGCGGTAGGAGTGGCCTTCCTGAGGAATTTGAGCTTTGTTTCCACTAAAGTGAATGTCCATCCATCGGTTTGATTTAACTTCCATGAGGTTGGGTGTTTAGATTTTTGTCCCGAAGAAGTACGAAGGTGAAGAGCTATTCCCTTTGACACATCTTTGTGCTTTGAGGTTTCAAGAGAAGCACTTCAGTGGCGAGGCCTAGATTTCAAATTCTCTCCGAAGGTCCATTTCCAAGGCCATCAAATCCCTTATGTGGGGAGAAGTGGTTTAAACAAAGCCACACGGACTCAGAAGAATACAAGCCTTTTACTGGAGCTTAAGCATAGGGTCATGTCGAGTCCATTTTTCCCCCTCTCATATCTATTTTGACTAGTTACGCCCCCCTCATGAAGATCATCATGAAATACTTCACTTGCGGGGAATATTCTCTAGTCTATGCCTATCATATCCAGATTACTCATGCATTTCACTTGAGGCCATTAAACTCTCCCTTTCTTCCTACATATAAGTATTGAGAAAATGGCCTCCACTTGTTCATAAAACCTCCTTCTCGGCGAACTGACTGCCTCTTCCATCACTTCCTCATCAAAGTCATCATTCTTCATCGGCAGAGAAAGAGGTAGGTCTCTTGGGATACTTTCATACACATCAGTTGCGCCACTATCCCTTATTTCATACATCTCCCTTTACCTTCTACTCACCATCCTTCGCCTTCTTCTAGCAAACCTATTCCCAAGAAGCTCAAGTTTACCATAGAACAAGCAAAAGAGCATGATGAGGAAGAGAAGAGCATGAAACGAAAGAGGAGGAAGATGATGATGAAGGCAGCATCATAGTGAAGCAGGCGACAAAGGGCGAGAAGAACACGAGTGAGAAGCGCGAGAACGAAGCGAGGAAAAAAGGGCATGATGATGAGGCGACATCCACGATGAGGAAGAACAACAGAACTCACGAACATGATGAACGAGAGGCAGCCACGAAGCATGATGAGCAGTGGCCTCATGAAGAAGAAGGGTAGCATGATAAGCATGTGCAACACGGATGAGGAGGACAACCCTCCAAAAAGAATTGCTAAAGGATAGTGAGACATCCATGAAGAAATCCAAGGCAGGTGGCAAGAATGATAAGCAAAGTAAACGAGGGTAAAAGCCAATGGAGCATGCTTCGTTGCCTCTACAGGAAAGGGGCCATGCTCTCTTCTCGAAAGTGGCCAAGCCCTAGACATCAAGGAAAAAGGTGCCTAGAGTTGTAACTCCAAATGTGACTAGGGCCCTCCATAGCGAGAAGAAGTACCCAAGAAGCCCATTGTCGAGCGCCCAGGGAGGGAAGACTAAGGAGAGCCACAAAGCAAAGGAAAGGAGAAAAGAGACGAGTCATGAAAAGGAGAGGGACTTCGACATCATCCAAATCCAAAGTGATGATAGTGACAATGAAGCCCAGAGATCTAGAAAATCTCTTGATGAATAGAGAAAACCAAATTGACTTGAGGCCCGTCTTGAAAGGGCTAGAAATTTCAGTCACTTTTTGCAAATTAAAAACAAACAAATGAGTGTCCATATGGCGGTATATGAGACACGGGCCATCAAATACAAGGAGGCCTCCAAAGCATAAGTGAGATTGGAAGAACCCATTGGTGAGTTCGATGAGAGTGAAGGCGAAGATTAGCCCAGGAGAAAGAGGCCAAGAACCATGGGGCTCAAAAAGGCCCTTGAGAAACAAAAGGAAGAAGAACACTGTTACCGATGAAATAGGTAACCTGACCTCAAAACGAGAACTCTAGCCCAAAAAGACTCAAAAAACATGAAAAAACACCCCAAAAACAAAAAAAGTGTATTCTAGAACGCACTTGGTTTTTTTTTAAGGTCAAATTTCAACATTTTATAAAATTATGCTAAAAACAAAATTGTTTCTTGAAAAAAGGATTGAAAAAACACCCTCAAAACAAAACCAGTTGATGCTGGAATAACAAAAAAAAAAAATTGTGTCATATTTTTGACATTTTTTAAAATAGAAATAACATTTTTTAATTTTTAAAATTCAAACATTAAAAAAAACCTAAAATTTAAGAAAAAAATAAATTTAAAAAATAAAAACATTTTAAAGCTTAAAATTTAAAAATATATAGGAATAAAAAAATAAAAATAAAAACAAAATAAAAATTTTAATTCAAACATTAAAAAAAACCTAAAATTTAAGAAAAAATAAAAAATAAAAAATAAAAAAAATTTAAAGATTAAAATTTCAAAATATATAGAAATAAAAAAATAAAAATAAAAACAAAATAAAAATATTAAATTAAAAAGAAAAACAAGTTAAAAAAAGAAAGAAATTATAAAAAATAAAATATAGAAATTAAATTTAGAAAAGAAAAAGAAAATGTTTATTAGATTAAAAAAGAAATTAATTTTAATTTTAAAATAAAAAATTAAATTTAAAGAAATATATTAAATTTTAATAAATTTAAAACTTAAAAAAAAAATTATAAAAAAAAACATTATTGAAATTAAAAGTAGAAAAACGAAAAATTAATTAAAAATAAAAAATGAAAAAAAAATACAATAAAAATATTAAATTTAAAGAAATATATATTAAAAAAACAAATAGATTTTAAAAAATATATTAAATTTAAATTATAAAAAATAAAATATATATATATGAACTTAAATTAAAAATATATATATTAGATTTTATTAAATTAAAAAAAAAATTAATATTAAAATAACAAATTAAATTAAAAAAAAAGTATTAAATTTTAATAAATAAATGAATAAACAAATAAATTTTGAAATAAAAATTAAATTTTAAATATAAAGAAAAAAAAAACATTGTTAAAATAAAAAGTTAAAAAACTTTAAAAATCAATTAAAATTGAAAAATTGAAAAAAATATATTAAATAAAAAATAAAATAAAAAACAAATTAATTTGAAAATATTAAGATTAACAATAAAAAAAAACCAAATTTTAAATACACACTTTTAATTGAAATATATATATATATATATATATATATATAAATAATGTAATTAAAAAATTAATAATAAAAAATTAAAAAATTAAAAAAAATTATTAAATTCAAATAAATTTAAAAAAAAAAACTACAAAATTTACTAAATTTTAAAAAATCAAATGAAAAAACCAAACATAAAATTTAATAATAAAAAAAAAAATGAAAAAAAAATTATAAAAAAAAATCAATTAAATAAAAAAAAATACAAAATTTAATAAAAATTATTAACAAAATTTAGAAAAAAAAAAGAAATACAAAAAAATGAATAAAGTTTAAAAAAAAAATTAAAAAGCAAAAAAAATTAAAACAAATTAAATTTCAAATATAAAAATTAAATTTTTTGAATTAAATTTTTTTTTTAAATCAAATTAAAAAATAAAAATATTAAAAATATTAAAAATTAAAAATAAAAAAAAATAAAAAGAATTTTTTTATCGTGGGTGGTTACCAATCTACTTCTCCTCCTGTGTGACGGCGAGGTTTGTCGGGCGGAGGCTATTCTGAATCCCCCCTCCACACGCGGAGGGCGATCTTAACGCCTACCCGTATGGGAGGTTTACACACCGAGCAAAAATGCATGCAAATTTCCCCACACCCATCTACTGCTTCTCACACTGGGATACGATTGGCGGACCCACCACGATCAAAAAATTCTTTATTATTATTATTTTTTTTTTATTTTTAATATTTTTTTTTTTTAATTTTTTTTTTTAAATTCAAAAAATTTAAAATTATTATTTTTTAATTCAAATTTTTTATTTTAAATTTAATTTGTTTTAATTTTTTGTTTTTTTTTAATTTTGTTTTTAAATTTAATATTTTAGATTAATTATTTTTTAAAATTTAAAATTTATTCATTAAATTTATTAAATTTTAATTTAAATTTTTTTTTTAAAATCTTTTAGTTTATTTGGTTTTTCATTTTTTAAATTTATAAATTGTTTCATTTAAAAAAAAACAACAAATTTATGGATATTTGTTTTTTAATTATTTGCACGTGGTTTTTTTTTCATTTTTTTTGTTTTTTAATGATGGTTTTTTTTATTATAATTTTCTTTTTCAATTTTAATTTTTTTTTTTTTTTTAAATTTGTTTTTTTTGTTAATTTTAAAATTTGTATTTTTGTTTTCTTCTTCTTATTATGTTTTTAATTTATTTTTATTTTTTTTTGTATTTTTTTTTTTTAAATCTAAATTTTAATTTTTTAATTTAAATTATTTTTTAAATTTTCTATTTTTTTTTTTTTTAAAATTATATGGATTTTTTTAATAACTTAGAAAGAAATGTTTTTGATGTTTTTTTTAAAAAAAAATTTTGGTTAATTTTTGTTTTTTTTTCTTTAAATTATGTGTTTTTTTTTTCAAATTTTGTCAATATAATTTTCGAATATTTTTATTTATTTATTTTTGTTTTTTTGTTTTTTGTTTATTTATTTATTTATTTTTGTTTAAATTTTTTTTATTTTTACGAGTTAATTTTGTTTTTTTTTATATTTTATTGGTTTTTTATTGTTTATATATATATATATATATATATATATATATATATATATATATATATATATATATTATTTTATCTAAGTTTTGTGTTTTATTACCAACATGAAAATCACCACTCTAAAAAAAAAAGGTTGATGCTACATCAATATGTTTCAAAATTAGTATGAAAATCACCGCTCTAAAAAAAAAAGTTGATGCTGCATCAATACGTTTCAAAATTAGCATGAAAATCACTAACATTTTAAAACAAATATTCATACTTCATAAATAAAAATATTAGAGTGTCAAAAATGTGCTCAAAAAAAGAAGAAGGAGTGATTACGCTTAAGAAGATTCAAAATCGGGTGCTTTTACATGCTACTTAAAAAGAATAGGTAACAATGTGATTTACCTATTTCATGGTATGCAAAACTGCAGATTCCTTTCTCCAATCTACCCCTCTCACTACATTGTTCGAACAAGAGATAGAGAACAATCGGGAAGCATGGCTTGAGAGAGTTAATGATCACCTGGAGAAAAAATTGGAGAAGGCAAATAGAGACTTGGACCTTCAACAGAGGATGACCAGCAATATAAAAAGATAAATCAGTTTGCCCAGCGGAAAGTGAAGGCCGCTCAGGAAAAACTCAAGGAGGCTAAAGGGAACCTCCCGACACCAAAATTGAGGAAAGACACCTCAAAGCTCCAAATTTTGGCCTGAGATTCACAACATGTTTCTGAACACCCTTGAGGGTCATGCTCGCCAAATTTGGGCGAAATTCGACAAATTTTTGTTTTTTTGTCATTTTTGGGTTTTTGGCTAAAACTCATGGGCATCGCCATTTAAGTTTGGGGCATCCTCAAAGGATGAAAATGGTATCATTGGATGCCATATTTTTAGGGGCATATACTCGGAAATTTTTAGATTAATTGAAGATCATTTGCTCCCCCATAATGGCAAAAAACGCTTGCTTTTTCTACACTCTGCCCCGTTTACTAGCAAGGCTTATTTTTTGGATTTTTAGACACAGGCCTATTTTTGGAGGCCTTCCAGTGGTAATTTTGGAGAAAAATAAACACTTTCAGAAATTAGACACTTAGAGATATTCAACGAGCCATCAAGGGCCTCGTTTCGAAATCGGGAAGGTCTCCAAAAGTTGTAGGCAAGTCGGGGGACTTTCTGCTGATGTATTTCTTGAGTATTTTTGTAAAAATTGAACCTTTCAAAAGTGACTTTTATTCATGTGCGTTTAGCTATTTTTGTACATGATAAGTTATGAAAAGTCAATATATTTCCCTTTTTTAGCATTTTTGAGATATTTTATTAGATATTTTGTGCCTTGGCCTTTGCAAAGCCTCAAGGACAAAATCAGATATTTTGGATAGGCCAATGAGATTGCAAGTTGAACTAGGAGGTTTTCCCTCATGTTGGCCTATATATTCCAAATACTTTCATTGTAAAAAAGGCTGAACTTGATGAATAGAAGAAATATATGGTCATACAAGCTTGGAAGAAACACTTGTCTCATGCTTTTGGATAGTTTCTTGGATGTTTTTGGATGATGAAAGAGGATTGTTGTTGGATTCCATGACTTGGTAGAATGGTATAGTGTCTCTCTCTCTGTTTTGTTTCTTAGTTTTCATTCATAATTCCATGTTATTGCTTGCTATAAGGCAATAGAGAATAGATTTGAGACATGCCCTTGGAGGCACCTCAAATTTCCTGTTTCTTTATAGCTTCTATGTTTTCTTCATTCTTATTCATATTAAAGAATCCTTGATTGCTCTTTAATAACTGAAGAATAGTGTTTTCTTGTTTCATTTATGGTTTTATGCATGCTAAGTATGATTCACGGTATGCCCTGCTTACTCATGGCTAGTCATAGCTCCACCTCTGAAACCTCTCTTTGATTGATTAGATTGTCATTTGTTGAACCAAGGAGGTCTTGTACTGATCTTGCCCTTTGCCTAAAACTATGCAATCTTGCTTCAAAGTTCCTAATAGCTTGAAATAATATGTTTAGGCATTCCTTCATAGTGATTTGAGTTTTTTGTTTGTCTTAAATGTATTTCCCCAAATTCTGATAGCCATTTCCTAAATTTAGAGTGTCATATATCTCTATGCATAGCTTGAATGTTTATTTCTATGCATTGATCAGTTTACAGTTACATTTCTCATGATTAATGGTTAGCCCTACCATGTTTATGTCAGCTATTAAACTAGTTATGTTTGAAATCCTTTGTTCTTCACAAATTTAATGTCCATCTCACTCCATTTTGCCCAAAGATCCATTTTACCTCGAATCAAATCGGCCCTTCAACAACCTTGTATCATCATCTGAAAGATTTCTTGAACTTTTCGACCCCATAGCCGAGTTGATCTGACATATTTTTTACCTATCTTAGTCTTTGATCAGTTCATCCCTCACAACCTAAAAACCAAAACCAAAAAACCTACTTCATAACTAGCCTAAAATCAAGAACACAATAAGAAAACACATAGATATCCCTTACACAAATAGAGAGAGCCATCTCTGAGTGCAGGAAGGCTAGGTCCTTGGGCTCCAAAGACTGGTTTGATGTTACACTATCATTTGGCTTGCCAATCAGCCAAATCACGGGACCCTAACAGTGTAAATCATGCATTAATTATGAAAATACATTATGTATGTACACATTTGTACAATCCAAAAATTTGACCATCATCTAGCCACATCCTATCATAGATAAGCCATCACTAATAAAGCTACGTAGTGTTCAAAAATTAAATACATATGCATACATTGTCCATAAAAAGACTTTAATAATGTACATTATGCATGTGAGTCAATCAGCTAAAAAATAAATTCAAAGATTTGGTATTATTTTGAAATACAAGTCAATATTATTTAATCTTAATAATGCAATATATTATTTAGAGTGCAAAATACAATGTGTTAATTTCATTGTTTAAATTGCATTTTTTAACTCTAAATAGAGTATATATAGAACCAAATAAAAATTTTAACCATAATTTTTTTTTCCTATATATAGGTATATATGAAGTTGGTATCAACATAAATTAGTTAACATAGATCTTCAAATAGTTTATTTAAATCTCTTCTTGAAATATTTTTGAAAAATATTTGATTCACACATTTTTTTATTTCTAACTACTTTACAACATATTCAATCTTTTTAATGATAGTGGACATTATTTTTCTATTTAGAAAATATTTTTTTATTTTTTATTTTTACAGATAAACTTATACATTCCTCATTCAACTTGAGATTGAAAACAAAAAGGTAAAACGAACTTCTAAATACTATTTATATAAAAAAAAAATACATTTGAAATAAAATAAAACAATACCCAAAACATACAAAAGTATAATACAACTTGAGATTGAGAACAAAAAGGTAAAATAAACTTATAAATAATATTTATATAAAAAAAATACATTTGAAATAAAATAAAACAATACCCAAAACATACAAAAATATAATACAAAAATATAATAGGTCAAAGTTGATAAAATAATCAAAATGCTATATATTAGAAATCACTCTTAAAAGGTGCAAAGATAGACAAAAGGAATTGATCATTCTTATGATGTTACTCCAAAAATGTTGCAGGGGAACGATAACAACCTAAAGGGTGGAGGATATAGAGAAAGAAATGTGTTCATACTTGCAATAGTCTCACACTTTTGTGGATGTCTATCTCATAGATGTTGCTCGAACCACTTGGCTAAATCACCTTTTTCCAATCATATCACTATGTAAAAATATCATATACATATTATATCCAACCTATAACATGCAAGATAATGAGGAGAAACATTACCATAGGTCTTAGTGGGCCCTAGTGGGCACTAGCACATGTAATTGCACAGACGAAATGACTAAAGTAAGTGGGTGTTTATAATGAGATTTAATAAAGAGCATATTTCACTAGAGTGACCTTCTGATTCCATGATATTCTGCAATCCACATAAAGAAGGGGGTTTGTTTTAAAGTTTTAGCTATCTCCTTTTAAAAAATTTAATACAATTTGGAGCCATTAATTCGAGTTTTAAATTTAAATTTTGTCTAGCACAGATTTGTTGGAATTGCAAATTTCTGTGGTGTAGTTTACACAATCCAAGTTTCCAAGTAAACTTTCAAGGCATTGTATCCATTTATGCATTCAAAAATTCAGTTTTAAAAATGAAAAGCTACACATGCTATATGCATATATAGAACCAATATAGATTCATTTTGAAGAGGATTAAATCTCTTGAAGTGCATATTTTTTTTCAAGTTTTGCACTCTAAAAGAGGTCTCATAGGCTATCTTTAGCATTCTGAACATTAAAATTGTCTTTCTTTCTTTCTCATCTTTCCAAAAGTAATTACAGTGTGTTAATCGTAGTTAAGAAGTCTTTATGTCAAGGATGGTCATTCCTAAACAGAAAAATACCCAATAACGTGTCAGGTTGAACACGATTTAAGGTGGGACTTTATCATAATTAGTTAAAGCAATTTTATGTGAGATTTATCTTAAGAATCCCCAAAGCCTAAATTTCTATATGAAGTAGACCAAAAATTTAGATATTTTATGCTATATAAAAAAATGGTTAGGTTATGATCTAGGTGTAAATTGATTGAAAAAAATCAAAATTAAGCCCTTTGAATTTGTCAATTAAACATTTTATATCATTATATACCTTAAAAAATCCCTTAAACATTTTATATCATTCTACCTTAAAAAATCTCTTAAACACTTAAAGGAAATCTTTAAAAATACACAATTTAATGTAAATCTTATCATATTTATTAATATGCTAGCATCAAAAATAGTCTAAAACTCCATGCCAAAAATGACTTGTTTAAATCAAATTTTATTTAAGGTGCTTGTTCCCCACTACATCATAGATATCATGGATTTTGAACATGAAGCTCCATAACCACATCCTAAAAATGAATATATTTAGTCTTTATTTATGATATATAAATAAATATTCGACCTATGTAAAACCCCTCTACCTTTCATTGTTCCAAGCTGAAGATAATTCATTATATTTTAAAAAAATAAGAACTATTTTCTTGTGAAAATTTTTATGACTTCAATAATTGATCTATTGCATGAGCCTGCTTATTTATATTTTAGTTTCAACGTCATATTATATTGATGCATGTTTATTTAGTATTTCTTAGTAATTTAAATATGTAATATAATTGTAAAAAATAAAGTTATTAATTTTTTATTAATATAAAAATTTAAATGTGAAAGTTTTTAAAATAGTACTAGTTAAAAGTGAGTTTGATTAATCGAAGACTTTTTATAAATAACTTAAAAAGGAATTATATTTAAAAAATAAAATAATTATAATATATATATTTTTAAATAGAAATATTTAGTTTAAATGCAAGTGAGTTATTTAATTGATGTGATAATTTTTCTATCATTTGAATGTTTACATTGTTAATAATTTTGTTATTACGCTTTATTTTTCTTTAGTAATGAGTAAGTAAACATTTTTATTTTTATTTTTATTTTGAAACAATAAATAAACACTCCTTACTTTTGATTTGGAGGAGTACCTACTGAATATATAATATGCATTTATAATTTAGAAATTTTAATTTAGAAATTTTTCATATTATTGAATTGTTTATTTTAGAATTATAAATCTCAATTTCATATATATATATAGATATATATATATATAACAAAATGTATAATTTCTTTTTTTTCTTAAGTTAAAATTAATCCTTCTCGAAACAACAACAAATGTCAAATAGAAATTAAAAAAAAAAAATAGATAATGTCAAGCCTCACCAATTTTAAAAATAGACGCCTTTGCTGTAATTATTTCTACTAACCTACTAACCTTTGAAAATTTAAAATTACCACATTCTATTTACAACTACATTTTCGATCAAATTTAAATAACAAAGTTATAAAGGAATCATGTGTAGTAAGGGTTTAATGCTTGCTACCATCTTGGTTAGAGATAGTTCCTATTACGTTATATTTTTCCAACACATGCTAAAATGCAAATGATGTCATACAAACATTTAGAGGAGATTCTATCGTGCAAGCCAAAAATATGTCTCTTTTACATTGGGCTCTTCCGAAAAAATACGCAACATTCCAGAAATTTTTATCAACAAAATTACTATTATTATAAAAAAAATTAATACTAATTATTTTTTACATAAATATTATTACTAAAATTATTTTTAAATTATTATTATTATTTAAAAAAATAATATCAATTATTTTGACATAAATATAAACTTTTGATTTGTAACTATTATTAAAATTATTTTAAAATAATTTTTTTAAATAAATATTTATTATTTATTTACTAATTATTAAAAAGTAAATTAATTTTTTTAAATAATAATAATTAAAAAAAATTAATATCAACCATTTTTTATATAAATATGAATTTTTAATTTTTAATTATTATTAAATATTTTTTTTAATATTTTAAATAAATTAAACACTTATAGTTTACTTAATAATTAACTTAAAATTCTCAAAATTTTATTTCAAAATATTAATTTATTAAATTACTGCACATTATTCTAAAATTAAAATGAAATAATAACAAAATTTTAAAAGTATGAAGAAAATTTTCTAAATTTCTTATTAAGTCATAGCATCATTGAAGTTGTACATGTCAAAGTAAGTGACGCTTATTAAAATTGAAGCTTAAAATACTCAACAATCTATATTTGATTTCAATAGTTCTAATATTCTCACTTGCGTCGCTTTTAAGTTCGTTGAGATTTGTGATTTTATGTTTAGTAAAACATGGTATGTCAAATTTGTGGTTTCAAATCGTGTAAAACATGGTAGGTTAAATTTGTGATTTGGGTTTTCTTTAAATTGTTTAAATTTTTATTATGTTTTTTTGTAAAAGCCAATATGCGGCATGATTCTAAAATTAGGGTGAATTTAATGATTTTTTCACACATTTTAATTAATTTCACACGCTAACTATAACTACGTGTTTCTCTAATTATAATTTCTAGTGATTTAAAGATGATTGCAAACTTATGTTTGTCTAGCAGATGCTATAAGTTTTAGGTTAAATAATGGCTTGAGGAAGATCACAAACGAAACTGTTCATAGCTTTAACTTTAGATGTAATTAGGTTTGGCTTGCTTTGACATATCTTATCATTTTGGACATATGTGTGTCTCAAAAATATTGACTACTAATACAAATCCTTTGAATTAAATGAGTTTTTGTTTTCCAAATGAAGTTTAGGGATCTTAAAGTGTTAATGATGGTTGAAAAAGAAAACAAACGTGATAGGATTTGAATTAATCTTATATTCCTTATAATCCATTAATGAAACTTTAAATTTAAATCACCATGAATTACCTTTGGATGAAATATTCAAAGGAATGAGATATAAGATCCATAAGTTTCATGATAGGTACATTATATCATATATTGTAGTGATGTCCATTGATATGAAATACACAAAAGCAAGTAAAATAGTTTAGGGATGAAACATCACATTTGAGGATTTCTTAGAAAATTCCTATGGAAAACGTTACAATGTAGTTGTTATTGATACAATATAAGTATCATATTATCATACTCAATTGTGGTGCTAAGGAGAGGAGTGTGTAGTTAAAGACATGTAACAAAATTTCGGGATATTAGATTTTTTTTGTTAAAATTATCGGGGATAATTGTAGCTAATTGGTTTTTTAGTAGACAATAATGATTTTGTTATTAGAAGTGTGGAAACATTTGTTGTAGTAGGTTTGGGGAGAGGGACTCTCTTTTTTTTTTTTTGAAAGGAGGGTTTTGGAGATTGAGTTCATTCAATATCAAAGTATTATATTTAACTTTTCATCATTGCATATTAGTGGTTGGTTTTTTCTGTTAGGGTTGACGATCAAAATAAAATAAATTTGGGTTAGCACTAGTGTTCAGGTAGGGTTAGAGATGGATATTTCCCTCACACTACTTACAAGAGGATAACAAAATTTAGGTAAAAAATGGGAGAATGAGGGCATTTTCCAAGTTTTCATTCCATAATGATTGCACACACAAAGGCTTGATCTAGGTTGACACTCTAAAATAAAGCTACTTTATTGCCAAACAAAAAAACTAGCAAACGAAAGATAATTTTAGGATTCAATAACTCTTTAGAATTGGTGATATGGATTTGGATCTACGGATTTATGGACACTTTGATATTGTTTCAAATTTTTTTAGGGACTTCCATAATTACAATATTCTATGAATGAAGCTCCATAGATAGATAGGAGAAATGAAAGCATTCTCTTAGCTAAAGATAGAAAGAATCCCATGTGGTGATGCATATTGATTTGGAGATGGTCGTTGTGCCTTCAATTATCTCAATTTCCAATGTTGTAGTTTTATTATATAACAATCTAACCATGCTTGTTAAAAACCATCTAAGTGATTTCTTATGAGAAGAAACTTGCTCCATTCATCTCTAGATAGTTCATGAAATATTTAGTTGGGTTTTATTGCCATGATTCTAACAAATTACCTTGTAGTTTCACCCCATATTTGTGTAATGATACGTATGTATCCATTTGAAAGTTACAAGTAGGAAACCTAGATTAGCATCTTAGGGTTTCAACCATAGCACTAGGTAGAACCTATATAATGTTGGTGATGGGGAATTCAATTTCCTTTGATGGATTGTCCTTTTACGTATCCATTTATATGAAAGTAATGTTCTCTAAAGACAATGGATTACTAGAGGATTGGGTCTAATAGGGTCCAACAACTCTTAATGTGAAATAAAAAAAATAAAAAGACAACAAAATTGAAATAATAGTGAAATATTGGGTTGGAGGGGGGAGACCCACCACTACTACTTCATACATGTCTTTAAAAATTAGTATGTGGGATTTAGAGCTTCAATATTTTTTTATGAAAATATTTGAGCCATAGGAAAATTAGATCTAGGCTTTACACCAAATATGGATCTAGGTGGGATGGTATGCATTATGATAATACTAGATTTCAAAGTAGTTGAATAAAAACTGTGGAGAACATTCCCATGAGCATATAAATTTGTGGTTTGTGTTGAAGTCAGGTATAAGTGGGAGGGTGTTCCCCAAAAAGGAACTTTATATGAAGGAGAAGTGCACATGAAGGAAATGATATAATGAATGGAGAAGGTAGAGGAAGCGGAATCTGAGATAGAGGAGATGGTAGTGAAGAACGAGGACAGGGAAGTAAGGGTATCTATGTTGCAATACAAGGGAAGGATAAGGAAAACCCATCGATGTTAAGGAGGAGATGGAGGCATCAAGGGTAGATGTAAATTGAAGATAGTTCCATTGGTGAGAAAGATAATATGTAATGTGTTCAATGATAATCAAGGAGGATGAGTATCATGATCATGGGCTAAAATGATATTCCAAGCATAATAAAACATTGAATCCAGATCATATGAGGGCCTTCAACATAATATGGTTGGGAATATATGCAAAGAATTATGTCCTAAATAAAATTATGGATTTGAAGCCCGTGTTCTGAGAAATTAACCATAGCATCATCCCTTTAATTTATATCCCAAGGAATTATTTGTTGTTAAGGGGGGATAATAGGGGTGACAATAAGATTTTTTAATTATAGAGGTGGGTATGAATTTCCCAACCACTATTGAGGAAGGACTATAACATATTCAATCCTTAAATAAATTATAAATGTCTTACAAGTACCATTGGGAGGTTTTGTAAAGAAGGGATGAGTCTTAACTCTTCATCCCAAAAATTACATTCTAGGGCATTAGTCATTAAAATAGGTCTAAAACCACCACATAGACCTAAATCATTGTCGTATTAGTGGGATATGCGACTTCTTTAAATATTTTGCATACAATGCCATGTTTTCATTAGCTTCACTATGGTTTGATAAAGGAAAATAATGGCGGTGGGACATAAAATAATCCTTTGTGTCTCACAATCCATTAATATATCCTTTCACCAATGGAAATTCCCCCTAAATGAGATATTTGAAATTTCAATTATATATTAGCTCCATAAGTGTTATGGTGGGTGTCACGTGATGCACTATACTAATGCTAACATGGGATTTGCAAAAGGAGGTTGAAACAAATGAGGATGAGACACAACATTTGCAACCTGACCTGCGACCTCGGCCACTGTTGCAACCTGCGACCCCACTGGATTTTACGACTTGCGACCTTGAGCAATCTGTGACTGCCTCGCGACTCGATGGAGGTCGCACATTCGGGTAGTCGCAACAGTTGAAGCCTCCCTCAGATGTGATGTTTTGCGACCTTGCGACTTCATTGGATTTTGCAACCTGTGACCTCGAACAAATCTGCGACGTGCGACCCTAGGAAATCCGTGACCTGCGACCTGGCGACCTTAAGCAATTCGTGACCTATGACCCTGGGAAATCTGTGACCTACGACCTCGAGCAAGTCGCGACCTGCGACCTTGGGCAATCTACGACCTGGAAACCTTCAGCAAGTCGCGACTTGCGACCTTGAGCAAATTTGCGACCTTCTCTGGGTTTCGTAGAAAGATTTATTTTCCTTCATCTCTGCATTGTGGAAGTGACTAAGTACCTTTGCGGTTCTTTCAAGCTTTGAAAGGATCCACCTTGCCTGCCAGAGAAGTCCCTGGCTTCGGCTCTGCGCACCGACCACCTCTTCCTGCAAACAACGTAACATGGGTCACATGTCTTCAAAAAGTTGATGCTAAAGCACATTTAGTTAGCTGAAGGAATGATTTAGAAAATAATAAACTTAGACCCCTGGGTGGTCAAGTGTTCTCAGATTGTAAACATGTAGATTCCCACTGCAATCACCAACTACCAGGCAGTCTTCATCTGCTCCTATGGAAGCTCAACTAATGAACTAAAACCTTGACCTAGATCACAGATTTCTCTGCCTCAAACTATTTCTTGATAGGATCCCCACTTATCTATGGATATATGACACCAAGTGTGTCTTTGCACAAATATTAGTCGATTTAGAATCCAATGCAGGGGCTTCGCGATGAATCTCTTTTTTGTTCATACTTAAAACAAACTCCCATAGCCTTATTGTTCCATCTGTAACAAAGAGACCCTCTGCTGGTGCGATCCCCATAGCATGTAACAAGTTTTCGGTTTCCAGCTTTTGATTTGGTAGGGGATTAGAAATATCCCATATACAGGCATTGTGCGAAAATTATGCACAGACCCTGGAGATCTTTGAGAAATTAGGTACATCCCACACATAAAGGCTGTGATCATCCATATATAACAACAACTTTCTGGGGAGCTGAAAATATACAAGCAATGGCATCTGGAAAGTTAAAGCCTGTAGAGTTATGTGCCACATGGAAAATTGAACGAACTTTCTCAGCAGTTACCCCATGGTATCCATGTGGTGCTGGCTCGAGCAATGTTCCAGAATAGAAAAGAGTCTCTTGCATGAATAGGCGAACAACATCCTTGCCACATGCGCAAGCAACAAGCGTCTCTGAAACAACAAGCCCATAACCTTGATGTACCTTCGAATCAACCCATTTTTTGATTGCAACACCGAAACGCAGAAGGAAAAGGGTAACAGCAGTTGTTAAGGTATAAAAGGCTGAGGTGTTTTGACACAAATGAGCTTTATCACAGGCTTTCCTTCAATTTCCAAGGTTCCTATTTGTGATTGGCGAAATCGCTATGGTTGATCTAGTTTTAGCAGCTAATGTTCCATTTTTCCAGTCCCAAAGACCAAGAAAGCCATCATGAGGAAAACCAACAGATACAAGATTCTTCCCATTTGGTGGAAAATACACACATAAAGCTTCGCATTTATGCACCTTCAACTCAACAATACAAGAGCCAGTCAAAAAATCCCTAGCATTTTTTTCAATTTCACAATCATAAATCTGTATATTAATGTGTCTATTGTTTTAGTGTCGAGGTAGTAGCAATTTTTGCTTTCGCTTTCCAAAACTTCGACAAAATGGAACCTTCACGTTATAATAATCAGAAGCGCGCACTGTCAATACTGAAAAAGGTCACAAGTCATAGTTTCCCCCTTTTCTTTCTCTCTCGCGAGGTGGTGCGACCTCAACAGCAATGCAATTCATTAGAGGTCACTGAGTCGCATATCAGAAGATCTTGAGATTTGGGTTGAGGTCTTGTAATGCGACCCAACGACTCAAGGGAGACAGCGACCTCTTGTTAGTCGCAATGTCGCAACGGTGGATAACTTTGTCGAGTCTGCGACTCAGCGACTCAAGGAACCTGCGACCACTTGTCAGTCGCAAGGTCGCAACAGTGGAAGACTATGTCATGCTTGCGACTTAGCAAATGGTTGCATTTCTACAAGGATCGAACCTCTATGTTGTATGCCTGCTGCCCTGACATTTGCGACCTTTAGTGTTAAATGATATCGACAAGGGGAGGCGGAGCAAAATCGTATTGCTACTCTTTGAACCACGAAACAAACACCCGTAAGTCGCATCTCTAGTCCATCTTTCAACATGTGCGACCCGATGACCAGCCGCTCCGACCACCTTCATCTTATTTTCAACCCGCCCTCGGTGGACAGAATTATAACAATTTTGGAATTCCGCGGACATCTGGTGAAAAGAGTCTCCAAGAATACGTTACTGTGCAAATATCGTTGACCACACCGCTCTCTTGTTAATAATATTCTATACACATATTTGCCACGTTTCCAGGCTTCACGAAATGTGACTCCTTGGTCAGCCAATAAGGCACGTAGTTTGTGGAGACTGATGTACACCTATGTCATGCCATGACCCCTTTATATTCCACAACGGTCAATTGCTAGAATATTTCTTATACCGTAATATAAAACGCATTCTGGCTTCCAACAGTTGAAATTTTATGAGTTCGAATTGTAATTCTGTCAATTGCATATATCGAAATGCTTTGGAATTATGAGATGCAGAGATTGAGCTCACAACAGCGCATTGCGGAGTGTTGGGGTTCCCATGTTTTGGCCAGATTGGCAAGACCAAAATATGAGACAACATCAGAACCACTTTTGGGCCCTAGGATCTAGCCCTCCTGGACCCGGAGAGGGATCTCTCCATTAAAGCAAAGAATGATGTATCTTTGAGAGCTCAAAATGAGATGTTAGGCTAGTTATGAAGCACAAAGGGGGTTTTAAATGATTTGGTTGGTTGGTTTCTGGGTTGGTCAGGAGATCATAGACTGAGAAAGCAATGGGGGAAAAGGAACAAAGCAGCAGGATGTTTCAGTAAAGGGGATAGGTCAAGAAAGTTCCATCCATTGGGCTATGAAGTCATGAAAGGTAATTACATGCAACAACTAGCCAAGGCTTTCAGAGGGCAAGTCATCTATACTAAAGGATCTTCTTAGATAGATGATGAAATGGACATTAAGGAAAGAAGGTGAAAGAAGGAAAGACGACCAAATTTCTGTCTATAGATCAAGTCAGAGGTAATTTAACTCCAGACCTGCTTGGACATACTCAAAGGCAGTTCTCAAGAGGGACAAAGGGGCTGCTTATAGATCGGACCAGAGGTCATTTAAATCCAGGTCTGCTTTAGCAACTCCAAGGGAAAACAGAGATGATATTAACAAAGGGGTCTTAGAAAGGTCAGCTGGTTGCACAAGGATCCTAGTGGACAGGGCTAACTCTAATCCCCAGTGTTCCCAAATCTTCCAGCTTAAACCCAACAAGAACATCTAAGAACTGATTCATTTAATTCATACATCAGAGAGTAGGCAATATCATCCACTACACTGGTTAAATCAACTAAAAACAACTCTTAGATAACATATTTAGCAGAAAAAATTAAAGGTAGGGAGAGCAGGGAACATAGGGCACCTAACAAGGGTGAATCCTATGTTATACTTCTGTTGCCTACCGGAAGAACATGAAACAATATGAAAATGTAAATAACAGAGTTAGGAAAAACATCACCAATAGTAATAGACCAGGATCCTATGAAATGTGCTTTGATTAATTGATGCAAAACCAGTCATGTACAATAAGCCCAATGGATAATACAGTCTAGACTTTCTCCTCCCAGCCTATTACCTACAAACTACTTTGTAACTCCCTCCCAAGACTTTTCTAACAGTCAAAATGAATCCCTCTAACAGGAACAGCCGAACAACCGGACAACAACCAACAACCTTTACAATATTTTCTTCTGGATTCTTATAGGAGAAACAGAGCAGAAGAGGTAGGTGAAGAATTAAATGAAGAATTAACGCTCAGAAGAGGAGGAAAAACGCAACCCATTCTGCTTTAAATCTGTGCATTAACTTCTGGCGCTCTGGCTGCAGTATTAATGCCATTCTCTGTTGACTAGACGAAGCTGAATAAATAATGATGCTAGGGTCTCCATGCCGTGTAACAAATTATTTTGATGGTATAGGACTGTTGAAAGGGCGTAAATCTTCCTTTGGGCACAATGTAGACTGAAAAGATGATGTGTACCGTGTCCTTTCATGGAAGAACGCTCTGCTGATACGGAAACCCTAATAATATTATCTCTCTGCGCATTAGATCTCCTGTTCGATCCCTGGGGTCTTCTAATTGTACCTTTGCCTTCTAAAAGTCCATGAAGAAGCTCATAAGTCTTCCATTTCTTGCCTTGAGCTCTCTGCTACTCCTGTACTATCTCTGCCTGTGCATTTTCGAGCTTCAATGGCGCCAGAGGGTTGGTAAAGTTTTAAAATCTGTCCTTTGATGAATTTATGGCACAAGCACCCCTCCAGCGCTTCCTGCAACATCAGGCTCTGAATATAGCCTCTGCACCTGGTCTTCATCGATCCCTCTGTCACTGTGACAAAGACTGCGCATCATGGCGGTCATTCCCTGTTGAAAACCCTACAAAACCTGAAACCTGTGAAAAGAAACCATGGACGGGGAAATGGATGTAGTGTGGATGGAGGAAAAGGCCATGCAGACGAAACGGTGGAGAAATTTGAAGAATAAATGGTGAAAATCGCTCTGGTGGAGGTTGACGGTCTGCAGAGCGAATATACGTGAAAAACATGAAAATGCACCAATTGTATGCAATGGAATGGGAGTGTGTACAGAGGATGCACGTGGAGATGATGTGGCGGGACCAAGAGACAATGGAAAAGTCAACAGCAGGCGGACGAATCTGGACCGTCGATCGTGGCAGAGATCAATGGCAGAGAACACGTGGGTGGGTGACAGATGGTGGACCAAGGGTACGGTGATCGGGGCTAAAACAGTGTGCAGCTCTGACGAATGATGGCCGTTGGATGAGTGATCTGAGATCTGACGGCTGACAGCAATTTCGCTGGGCGTCCTGAGTCGAGATTTAATGCGCGGGGGGAAAGCGGTTTTGCCGCCATACAGAAGACAAGTGGCAGACGATGAGTGGAATCACTGGGTGCTCAGGGAAAACCACCCACCGCACATAAGTGGTGCGGAATAAACCAGGTTGTTTTATGGTATGGCGCGGGGCGGGGACCACAATCGGCGAGTACACTATGGGCTATTGATCTGACGGTGAATGGACAACGATGGCGCACTTTGGGGGCTATAACGGGGGAAAACACGGGCGCTGTGGATTCGACGAGGATCATCCGATCTATGAAGATCGACGGTCAGGAACGTCCTCGATATGGATGGAATGTGAACCATCGATTTCACGGATTTAAATGGACGGCGGAGAAGAAATGTGGGGGACCAAGGTGTACGGACATGAGAATTTTGGAGCGACCCCCCGCAGAGGCACCTTTCTGCCTAGCACTCGGTCACGGCGTTGGGTTATATGGGGAGAAAAAGGCGCGGGGCTACGGGGAAGGGGGCTTAGGCCTATTATATGATCGGAAGTGGGTTTTTTAACCCATTTTAATGTATTTTGAGGCCCAAAGGGAAACGATAGGGAGATGGAGGGGGAATTTGGGAAAAAAAAGGGTGCATGGATTTTTAGAGGGGATTTAGGGGGTTAATAGGGAAAATAAAAAGGGGAAAAGAGGGACTTTGACAGAAGGAGGAAAAGGGGGAAAAAGGGGACATTTTGCAGGGGTACAAGGGGTAAATGCAGGCCTTTAGGGAAAGGAACCAGCAGAGGGGACTTGTATAAGGCAAAGCACAAAGAGACCTCAAGGATGATGTGTCTTCAGGGGAGATGCATTCCTTGAAGGTCTCCAAAAATATATAGCCCCTAGCTTGCTTGTCAAGAACTTCATAGGGGGGCTAACACGGAGGACTTTAGTTATAATTTCAGTGGCCTTTTAACAAAACAAACGATTTCTTGGCCCGAGAGATATGGATTAGCGGGCCCACACCATCTCAATGAGATGTTTCTTAATGCTTCTTTATGTCTTTACACATTTTCTGGGACGTGCACTTTTACTGCCACTTTTTCATCATTCACTTCTCCACACATTTCCTTGAAGTGCACCGACCTTTCGCAATGCTTCCCATGTGGACTCTACGACCCTTAAATGTGATGAACCATTGGATTTATCCCGAAGTTGAAAATGATGCTCGTGTTGTAGTCAAACTTTTCATCATGCCTTCGGGCAGCTTTATAACAGTCCTCACATCATTTTTAAGAAAATCAATAGAGTGATCTTTGTCATATATGTCCTTAAACTTACTAGGATTCCGCCAAATGCTATGAAGATGGAAATTTGGAATGACAAGGGTTGCTTTCAAAAGACCTGTCACAGCTACCACATTGCGAGTTGATGTTGCTAGTTCAAGCCATCATTTGCTTGAATAAATATATAACCATTCGAACCAGGTAACCCTCACTCTTAGGAATGAAACTATGCGTTAGTGCACTCTTTGTTCCCTGCTTATAGGCGATGCATATCTCCCACTTCCATATTTCAGCTTGAACTACTCTTACCCTTGTCATTCGCCTTGATGTGGTCTTCAACTATAGCCCTAGTTCTCATCCTCATATGGATAGGGTATGAAAAGTGTCATATTCCGCAACTTCGCCCTTGTTGTTTTAGTCTCAGCTTCCTTCCCTTGGTATGGTGATGTCATTGATGGGTATATCATCTGTGGGATTCGACCTGTATGAAACATTATAACATCAATTACTTCACAGTTACCTTGTAGGGAATGATGCCCTCAAACAATTTACATAAGCTTGGTGAAGTATCCAAACAGAATGCCTACATGATTCATGATGAAAGGGCTTCTAATGAATATTCTTAATGCACATAAAAGTTTCCATACATAGCATGGTTTCAGCAAAAGAATCTCGTCATGATGGTGAGAAGGTTCAATGACTATAGGTCGGGTCAAAAGAACCCTAATGGCTAAGCGAGCAGGGGGACCCAAAATTTTAAATATACCCAAAATTTTGGGTGGTTTTGTAGCAGCTACAACAGTTGACGGGAAAATATGTCCGGCCAACAGTAGGGGATCTCCCCGGTAAAAATTCCCAACTAGACTCTAAACCGTTTGTGATAGGGATCCCGTCCGGGGTGTGGGTCCGGCTACCGCTTGATTTTCATTTCCTTTGGATGCGATCGAACTCTGTAAACCTGTGGACACACACTTGTTCAGATGATAAAAAACAAGTGATCAATGAGTCTTAATGAACATATAACACTATGAGTAGCAAGATGAGTACTAAAGCATGTAGCTGAAGGAAACGCTGTCAACAACATGTCATTAGGGTCATGCTCGCAAAAGTCATTCTAGCCACAGGAGAAACAATTTTGTGCGGCAAAACACCCTTCACTTCCTTGAACGATTTCAGAGATGATATAAATGTCAGCAAGCAAAGTTTTTAACATTCATAGAAGAAGCAGTTTAAGCTTAAAATCATTAATACATGTTTAGAGAACTATAATGCATCAATGACATAATGGAAAACGTAGTTTCATTAATCAAAAGTTATTAGAAACATAATTGGAATACTCATAGTGTTCACACATTAGTCTACATCAGATCCAATAATGGAATCAATAAGTTCTTATATTCATATTCAAAAGTGTAGTCCTTCTATACAATTTTCTATCCTCCAATGGAGTCCCAAAGAAAATTCCCTAGCGCCATTGCCGGGGAGATCCCCTGCTGTTGGCCGAACATATTTTCCCGTCAACACAACCTAAAGAAGAATATATAAAAAGGCTATTCAAAAGAGAAAATGAAAAATATCCTTGACATGTGTGGGCTTGGGCTTGGTTGTTTAATGGTTGAATGAGATGTCTACAACACGTTGTTGTATGCATATTAGTTAAACAAATAAGTGTATCATGTATATATAAAATAATGTGGAAAATCTCTCTTATGGAGTCAATTTTTGGATAATTTACCATTCAAATATAATTTACTAATCACTCTCAATGAATATGCAAAATTCATGTTATTTTAAAATTGGTGTACGTAAGTGTTTCTTGAGCCTGTGCATCATTGACAATACAACTATTTTTTTTTTTTAGTTTTCTTGCATAATTAAATTAAATTAAATGTTGAGATTCAACAAGATGATGATCCTAGTGAAAATTAAGCACCTACACTAGGTGGGGCCCATAGGCTATTTTTAGGTGTATGCCTATTTTTAGAATGGCTGAGAAAATTCTATTTATAGTGGAAGTGTATTTATAGATGTTGAGAAAATTCTATTTATAGATGATGTTCTATTTTTAGATGTATGTGCGAAGTCTATTTATAGATCGCATGTCTATTTATAGATGCATGTAGACTATTATTATCCCTTACTAATAGTTGGACAATAAATATTAATTGTTAGGTCCCTATATCACTAGTATAGCCCCTTATTATTGTTAGTGTAAACCCCTTATTGTTATTATTGTACCCTTGTAACCCCCATTTTTTTATTATTGTGCCCTTAAATTATTATTGTTAGGTCGGCTAGGATTACAGTGTGGCCCACTAGGATTACATTATGGCCCCATGGACTCCTATATATAGAAAGGAGGTTTTGTGAATTGTATCATCCAAGAATTGTTCATTTATGTAATGTATTGGAGGTTTCCCCCTCGAAGTGGCTCATTTCTAAGGCGTTGATATCTCTTTTCTTCTCTTTTTGGAGCTGGTTACACAACATTTGGTATCAGAGCTTTGGATTCTAGGGTTTCGTTGCTCCAAACAGGTCATCATGGAATTTTCGCTATAACTTTTTTTCTATGAAGTTTCAGAATTTGAAATTTTTAGGGTGAGAACCCAAAATCCTGAGGAAGATTTTCTAACAATTTCAGAGCTTGGTTCGCAATATTTTCGGAGATATCATATGTGGAAGTTAGGTCTTTTTTCAGGCTCCTAAACAGGTCATCGTGGAATTTGCGCTATAAATTTCTTTCTACGAAGGGTCAGAATCTGAAATTCATATGGTGCGAAGCTGAAATCCTGAGGAAATTCGTCAAAAAATTTCAGAGCTTGGTTCGCAATATTTTGGGAGATATGATCTGTGGAAGGTAGTGCTTTTTCAGGCTCCTGAATTTCATCTCAAAGAGGTGATCGTGGGAAAAGTTCAATAACTCTCTCTCTGAAGATTGGATTGGAGTGCCGTCAAAAGTGGTCACAAGTACACGGCCTATAGTTTCTTTGCTATCAATTTCAGAGACAAAGGACAAAACAGTGACACGTGGCAAGTCGTACAAGTTCGCTCTACTGAACCAGTCCAGAATTAGGTCATTGTGGGAGATTGGACACAACTTTGTCTTGGAGAATCAAAATCAGGTCAGACCTGTGGCATTTGAAAGAAGCTTAAGAGGGCTACTACAGGGCTGAATTTTAGATATCGAAGATTTTCAATCACAGAGATAATACAATTTCAATATCGATCTCCTCAAAGCTAGTAAAAGGTGTGTATTTTTTTTCCGAATTGCATAAGTCTTGTTTGAAGAATCAAGTTGAATTGATTGCAAGGGCCTATTGTAGAATAGATATCAATATTGGAGTCTGAAATGGCCCCTAAAAAGAATTCAACACCCATTAAGGCTTTAGAAGGCTCTACTATTACTCATGAAGATGAAGAATGGCAACATGACATGTCAAAATTACAAGAGCAAATGCAACAAATTTCGCTCTCGCAAAGAACAACAAAAATTGAAATGGAAGTTTTGAAGAAAGGCGTGGAAACTAAGATGAATGGTTTGGAAGCTAAGTTGGATGGCATGGAAGTCGGCATGGAAGCTAATATGGATGACATGAATAATGATCTAAAAGCATACATGGAAGGCTTGATGACAAGCTTAAAACCAGAAATGATTCCTAATGGCGGAAATATAGGAGAAGAACCTCCTGATGAGAACAAAATAAATGTTAATCATGATTCCATAAACTCGAATGTTGGCGGGAAGAACCACCACATTCCAAAAATGGATATGAGGAAGTTTGATGGAAAGGATCCTGTAACATGGATACTACAGATGGAGCAATATTTTGAT
>MU968429.1:0-15956 GCA_034641835.2 Pinus albicaulis
GGCACATATAGTGCACTTCACTTCAGCAGTTTACCAACCCTGGTTGACAATTAAATGAACTCAATTTAGGAGACTAGGTTGAGACCAAAAACTGCACTTTGGTGGGATGGAGTGCAGGCAGAGAGGAGGAGAGTTGGCAAGAAACTTATTAAAATTTGGACCAGAATGGTGGCCAAATTGAAAGGTAAATTCTTGCCTAGTGATTACCAGCTGACATTGTATAAACAAATGCAGAACCTGAGACAAAGGTTGCTGACAGTAAAAGAGTACACAGAGGAATTCTACAGAGTAAGCATAAGGGTTGGGCAATTCCAAGACACACCTGAGAAGACTTCCAGATATGTGAATGGTCTCAAGCTAGAGATCCAGGATGAGATTAGTCTCCAGTCTCCTAAGAAAGTGGAAGAGGCCTATCAAATGGCCTTGAAAGCAGAGGAAAAACTCCTGAGGAAATAGTCTGCTAAGAAGAGAGGTACTTTCCATGGAAAGGGAAGTCAGGGTGGTAGAGGAAAGCCTGCTACACCCAGGGATGGAGCTAATAGTAGCTCACCTCAGAATGCATCTACAGAGGATGATGCAAGGGGAAAAAGGGGTTCTTACAGAGGAAAAGGAAGAGGAGGCAAAGACAGAGGCAGGGCTAGAGAATTGAGGTTCTATAGATGTCAGCAAGTGGGACACAAGCACTATGAATGTCCAGAGAATGTAGATGTTGGCCCAAGGAATGTTTTTGTTGCCTAGACTGGAGAAGAAGCAGAGATTGAAGAATAAATTCTTCCAGAGAGGGGATAATCCTTGGTGGTGAATAAGGTCCCGTTGAAGCAAGCTAAGGACGTCACTGAGCCTGCACAAAGGAAGACTTTGTTTAGGATCATATGCAAAGTCCAAGGGAAATGCTGCCAGCTAGTCATTTATAGTGGTAGCACAGACAACCTGGTTTCCACTGAGGTAATAGAGAAGCTGAAGTTGAAGACAAGGGAGCATCCAACTCCCTACAGGGTGTCCTGGCTACATAAAGGGCACCAGCTGGTTGTAAAAGAACAGTGTAAGATAGAGCTGGAAATGGGAAAATATAAGGATAAGGTCTTGTGTGATGTAATTCCCATGGATGTGTGTCATATACTGCTGGGTAGACCTTGGCAGTTTGACAGAGCAGCAGTGCATGATGGCAAGAAGAACACTTACAAGTTCTTCAAGGATGGGGTACATCATACATTGATACCCATGGAAGAAGGAGAGCCATCTAGCAGAATGATTGATCCAAAGACCTTGTTGCTGAGCGGGAAGGAATATCTGCAGCAGATAGAAGAAGAAGAGGTAAGCTTTGCTTTATTTTGCAAGCCTAAAGTAGTTCTTACTTCTACAAAGATTTCTGATTTACCAGTAGAAATCCAAGAGATGTTAGATGATTATTGTGACATTGTTGTGGATGATTTACCTGATGAGCTACCACCTGTGAGAAAGATCAGCCATCAGATAGATTTTATCCCTGGTTCAAATCTGCCAAATAAGGTAGCCTATAGAATGACTCCCAAGGAGAATGAGGAAATTAGGAGACAAGTACAGGAGTTGGTGGACAAGGGGATGATTAGAGAAAGTCTGAGTCCATGTGCAGTACCAGCAGTATTGAGCCCAAAGAAAGATGGAGGCTGGAGGATGTGTATTGATTCTAGAGAAATCAATAAGATCACAATTAGGTACAGATTCCCTTTGCCCAGAGTTGAGGACTTAATGGATTTTTTGAGTGGTGCTAAATATTTCTCAAAGATAGATTTGAAAAGTGGATACCATTAGATTAGAATAAGAGAGGGTGATGAGTGGAAAACTACCTTTAAAACAAATGAAGGACTGTATGAATGGATGGTAATGCCTTTTGGGTTGTCAAATGCACCTAGTAATTTTATGAGACTTATGAATGAAGTATTGAAAGAATTCATTGGTAAATTTGTGATAGTATATCTGGATGATATATTAGTTTTCAGCAGAACTAGAGAAGAACATTTAAGGCACCTTAATCATGTTTTGAAGAAGTTGCACCAGGAGAAACTGCTGATAAATTTGAAGAAATGCTCATTCATGAAGGAGGAGTTGGTGTATTTGGGGTTTGTTGTTTCTGCAAAAAGATTGAAAATGGACCCAGAAAAGGTTAAGGCAATTGTGGAGTGGCCTTCACCCAGGAATGTTTTTGAGGTGAGAAGTTTCCATGCACTTGCTAGTTTTTACAAGAAGTTTATAAGAAACTTCAGTAAGATTAATGCACCCATAATTGAGACAATAAAGAAGAGCAAACAACCATTTAAGTGGACTACTGAAGCAAAAATAAATTTTAGAGTTTTGAAGCAAAAGATAACCGAGAAGCCTGTTCTGATTTTGCCTGATTTTACTAAACCATTTCAAGTAAAATGTGATGCCAGTGGAGAGGCCATTGGAGCTATGTTGAGTCATGATGATAGGCCTGTGGCATATTTTAGTGAAAATCTGAATGACACCAAAAGAAATTATTCCTCTTATGAGAAGGAATTCTATGCAATTGTTCAGGCACTGAAGAAATGGAGACATTACTTGATGTCCAAGGAATTTGTATTGTATTCTGACAATCATGCCTTGCAGTACATTGTACAGAAGCCCAAGTTGAAACATAAGCATGCTAAATGGGTTGAGTATCTCCAAAGTTTTAATTTTTTTTTTAAACATATCAGTGGCCAAGCCAATAAAGTAGCTGATTCTTTGAGTAGGAGGCATATGCTTGTTCAAGAAACTAATTTTGAAGTTGCAGAATTTGATTTTCTCAAAGACTTGTATAAAACAGATCCATATTTTAGAGAAGCATTTGAAGCATGTAGTAACCTTGTTTTAACAGATAGAAGCCAGTGGCTGGATTATTTCCTACAGGAGGACTTACTATTCAGAAGAAGCCAACTGTGTGTACCAAAATGTTCCATGAGAGAGAATTTGATCAAATAGAAGCATAGTGGTGGACTTGCTGGACACTTTGGTACTGATAAGACTTATGAGCAGCTGAGTCACTTCTATTACTGGCCCAAGATGAGAGCAGAAGTGAAAAATTTTGTGAAGAATTGCAAGATTTGTCAATATGCCAAAGGAAGGAGCCAAAATGCAGGATTGTACACTCCCTTGCCTATTCCAGACAGGCCTTGGGACATGGTGAGCATGGATTTTGTTCTAGGATTGCCCAAGACTCAGAGAGGGAATGATGTAGTCTTTGTTGTGGTGGACAGATTCTCCAAAATGGCACATTTTATTCCATGTTATAAAACTAGTGATGCCACCCATGTTTCTAACTTGTTCTTCAAAGAAATTGTTAGATTGCATGGGTTGCCTAGGAGTATTGTTTCAGACAAAGACACCAGGTTTGTGGGGCACTTTTGGAGGACACTATGGAAGAAACTTGGTACCAACCTAAGTTTCAGCTCAACTTATCATCCTCAACTGATGGAAAAACTGAGGTAGTGAATAGGAGTCTGGGAAATTTGTTGAGGAGTCTTGCAGGAGAACATCCCAAGCAGTGGGATCATATTTTTCCCCAGGCAGAATATGCATATAATGACTCACCAAACAGAAGCACAGGACAGAGTCCATTTCATATTGTTTATGGAATGCACCCCAGAGGAATATCATAATTAAGGAATCTGGGAAAGGCAGAGCTGAGAAGCGCAGATGGTGAGGAATTTTCTTCAGAAATCTAGGCCATTCATGAACAAGTGAAACAGCAACTACAAGGCAGCAGCATCAGATACAAAAGCATAGCATACTTGAGCAGAAAGGAAGTTCATTTTGAAGTAGGAGATTAGGTTTTGGCACACTTGAGAAAGGAGAGATTCCCAAAGAAGCAGTACAATAAATTGAAGTTCAAAAAGATTGTGCCATGCAAGACACTTAGGAAGTTTTCTGCAAATGCTTATGAGATTGAATTACCTCCTGATGTTGGAATATCTCCCATTTTTAATGTTGCAGATTTGTACAAGTATGAAGGTGATGGTGCAGAAGAAGGATCAGCAGACAAGGAACAGATTGAGTGGAGGGAGCAGCTACCTCCAGCACAGCCATTGCAACCAGAGAGAATATTGGATAAAAGACCATTCAGAAGGACTAGAGGACGAGAGTACTTTCAGTACTTGATCAAATGGAAGGATAAGCCAGAGGAAGATGCCACTTGGATGACTGAAGAAATGTTGCAGAAGATAGGCAGATCAGTGGAGGAGCTCATGGACAGGAGCCCATGAAGAAAATTGCCCTCGGGAGTCTGATGCAGGGGCATTAGATACTAGCCAGCAATGTAGGAGTTTTTTCCACATGTTGTGGCTAGGAGGGTTTGAAACAGTCGAATTGTTATAGCTAGGTGTCAATACCTTAGCTGATTTTATTATTATTAGATCAGTTAGAGTTGTAGAAGTCGAATAGTTAGTCCATCTGTCATGTTTTTAGTTTTCAAATTATTGTAATAAGACTGTTGAATTTCCATAACGGTCCTCCCAGAGGAACCGAAAGGACATATATTGATGTATATAGATGTAATCCCTCAGTTGTGTAGGGAAGAGAGAGCAAGAGGGAAAAAGAGAGATTTCTGAAATAACTCTGTGTATTGAGCAATTGCTTCCGGTTGAATAGAATTTAAGTCTTGTTGATTTCCCAACTGCCTGTATTTATAATTGTGAAGAATGGTTTAACTGTGGGGAAATTGTGTAATGGTAATCTCGTTCACTGTTCTTGAATCCCCTTAATTTACCCGAATAAACCTTGCTAAATCCATGCTACCCGCAGGCGGGTCTGCGCAGAAGAAGTGTGGCCGTGGCATTGTTTGATTTGGTAGATTCTCGCTTCATAAAGAAATAGAGGTGTTGTTTTTGAACTGGAACCGTAGTCTGGACACGAGTTAAATAAATAATGGAATAACGTAACCCCGCGTTTACCCTGGTCGATCACTGTAGCAAACCGCGAGTGGTTTTGGAAAGCGGGTTGCCCATATCGCACCACTTTTGGTGAAAAGGCGGTATTTTCTGAATCGGAGCGATTCCATAGAACCGTCTATGCGTGGCACCGGACGGAGGTACAAAACCACCTTTCCGTATTCTCATCGCACGATGGGGTGGCGGCACGAGGGCCGAGCAGCCTCGATGAGGGCCGTGGGTGAGAACCAAGGTCATCCGGACGGTGGTGCTTTCGATGAGATGTGCGGTTTAACCCTGAGTACGGGCGTCTTTTGATTGATTCAGCACGGACATGAAGGTGGGCCGAAGACAAAGTCCCCATTGTCAAGTTGATTTTTGTCCATGGGTGTTCGTCAGGTTTTGAAAACTAATATAAGTTTCGAAAAGGCCTAATGGATTGGGAATGACATAAAGGTGGTACGGATAGTGGCTGTTATCAAGTTGCGGAATTTGATGAATTATCAAAAAATTGAACCGCAGTGGAGAAAAAAGGTAAAGTACGGACAAAGGCAAATGCGATAAGACCCGGCTCTGTGAAAATCCTTTTCGGCGTTGTTGCGTCGATTGGCTTGTGCATTTTTGAATTCTCTTTGTGGCTCATTTTCTTGATTTTGGTTCTTGAGTAGTTTTGTGCTTGTCTCTTTGAAATTTTCTTGTTTTCCTTAAAAGTGAAAAGCCAAAAAACATTTTTTGTTTTCCATTGCTTTTGCTTTGGTTTCCTTTTTTCGGTTTGCATCCATTTTGAAGGAGTTTGTTAGTTTATCATTTTTTGGTTCATTTTCTTGATCTTGAAGGGATTCTTTGTCTAGATTTCTCTCTTATTTATATCAAGTGTATTTTGGCATTTTGTATGCAAAGGAGTTCTTATTGGGACTGGCCTTGCTTGTCTGTCAAAGTGATTGAACCAATTTGCTTTAGAAACTCTTTTTTCTTCCTCAGTGATTAGTCCTAGAATTTGCACATCATTGTTAGTTTTTGCATTAGTTGCATTGAAGCATTTTAGTCTTTTTGATAGTTTTCTGAAGTATGTGAAGAGTGATAACTAAAAAGAAAAAACAAATTTTTGTTTATTTATTTTCGTAGAACCCATTTATAAATCTCTTTTCATTGAAAAAAAGTATTGCATTCGCATGTTGTAGGTTTTCATTGATTTCTTTTGCATCGAAAAACACCATCAGTTTCACCTCCATCTACCTTTGACTTAAGTAACAACCATTTAAAATCAAGCGCTCTAATTAAAATGAACTAAAAGTTTTTGGTATTTTCATACACCAACTAGATAAGTCATAAGGCCTTGGAATAGGTGAGTGGAGAGGTAACTCTCCAAGGCCACTCAAAATTGTCAAACATAGAAATTTGATTAATGAGTGAAATCTAGTTCCGTTAAGTGGATCGAGAAAGCTCAACCTCCAAAGAGTTAAGCGTAAGGGGGAGTGAAGGTAGAGAAGAGAGATACCCCCTCTCCTATTTGTTGAATCTTGACCTAAGACATTTCCGCCTGGCTGCCGATATGGATTGGTGCCCTTAGTTGCCTGTCCTAGGGACAAAATAGGTGATTGCGGGTGGATATACCCGTGGTACCTAAGGCAGATGTTGCATCAATTTCATCAGTACTTCTGTAGGGTGCCCTTACGAAGCTCAAGGACTTGAACTGGAAAAATGTTGTTGTTAGGAGGTTAGCATAATTGTTTTTGTTACCTTAGCTAGTAGGCCTGGGGCGTAATTACCCCAAACTATTTTCGAAAGGTCCTCTTATTTGCTTTCTTGTATTTTGGTGTCTGGTCCTAATCACCCGGAGCGGAAATACCTGAAGGTTGCTTGATTGACTATATATTAGGGACTTTTTATAGAGTGTGCTCTTTGCTCCTAGATTGCCTAGCTTCTTGTATTTTTTTAGTCTAATTAATCTCATAAAGTGGCTGACCGATCACCTCGTCGATCGAGGAGGCTTCGTGGGCTTTCTCCTTCGAATGTCGAGCCTTCTTCAAGAAGGTGTAAGAGCAATTCAGTGGGTGATTTTTATCCTGTGGTTTCGAACACAACGAAGAGTCATCCTCTATCTGGGGTTTTTGTTTTTGTGGGTGGTCCTAGTACTAGTGGTATTGTAGAGAGGAATACTCCACTCATCTCTAGAGGTTCCTCAACCTCCTGGTACTCCTTCATCTCCTCTTCTTGCCAATTTTCTAGACGTTCTTTTGTATGTTGGGTTGGAGTCTCAAAGACTGGCTAACCCCTATCCTTCATATCCCTTTCTTTCGATGGCCATGACTGGGAACACAACTTCGGCTATGAGCATTGTAAGTGTGCATACTCCTCTTTTAGTCGAAGGAGGAGGTACTATTTCCATTTTGACAATCACTTCTAGTGCTGCTATGTTTGGCTCTACTTCTATTCCGTCTACGAGTGGAAGCACCCAAGCATATGCTTCTCCTTCTGTCTAGGCTTTACCGCTGCTTCAAATGTCTCTGTTCCTAGCCTTCTATGGCTAGTGGATTAGCTTCATTTCAGGGTTTCCCCTCTGGAAGTGGGCATATTCCTCATTCGAACCCTTCCTTAGGATCTTTGCCTTTCACCTCTCAAAATCAAGGATTCAATCCTTTCATCAGAGGTCAAAGCTCTAATGCTTTTTTAGGATGGAACCCTGCTTTTACAAGGTTAGGAGCTGGGAGTCAGTTTTTCTTTGGTTAGAAAGGGAATGTTCCTTTCCCTTCGGTAGGTGCTTCTCAGGGATTTTCTCCATTTGCGAATGCTTGGAACCCTTACAAAGGGGTTTCTTCCTCTTCTAACACTTTAATTGGAGGGAATATCCCTATCTATAGTAACCCTATGATGGGAGGGGTTCCTTCTCCGAATGTTGGGTAAAAAGGTTTCTCTTATGGCTCAGCATTTTCTACAAATGATATCTGACAACCTGGTGCTGCAACAAATCGAGGCTATTCTTTTCATAATGTTGGGAATCCTTCCGATGGGGGATGGAATTCCTAGGCTCCTCCGCGCTTACCTTTCCTGGCAACTATAAAATTGCCAGATTTATCGAAATTAATGAATGATCCTATTAGGTATAGTCTGGCTTGGCCTTCGGTCCCCACTAAACTGCCCTCAGACATTCCAAAGTTTGAAGGGAAGACCGGTGAGGATCCGATGGACCATGTCACCACTTTTAACTTATGGTGTTCGTCGAACTCCCTTATCGACGATTCGATTAGGTCGAGGTTATTTCAATGAACCCTAACTGGGAACGTAGTGAAATGGTACATTGAGCTGATAGGGGGCAGTTTTTCTAATTTTGGTGAGTTGGCTACTATGTTCTTAAACAATTTTCAGTTGCTTGTTCGTTATGATGTCGGAACTGATCTCTTGGGAAATTTCCAGTAGGACAAAGAAACTCACATTTCTGATCATATTCAGGAATGGAGGAGAAGCAAGAGGCTCATCAAAGCCCAAATTTTGAATGAGTTCCTTCTCGAATGGTTTCTGAAATCTCTGCATCCAGAAATCTCAAAGGATGTATCCATTTTAGGTGTATTTTCTGAGGAACAAGTTGTTTTTAGGGTTGAGCAGCTAGAACTGATCTATTCTTATTCTGGGGTCCTTAATAAAAATTTTCCGGATGCTCCTCACTCCAAGCTAGATTTAGCCAAAACGAAGCTTGGTCCTCATGGTGATGGACTTATCGGTACGATCAATAGTGGTATGGCTAACCTGCTAAATCAATTGCAGCAGTTGTCTATACAATCGGCTCCATCTGGTCAGGCTACATCTTCAGTGTCAACTCCTTCTCAACCCTTGACTATTAATGTCGTTCAAACTTCTAACCCCAAAGGAAATCAACAATCCGATGGGAAGAATAAGGGACAGAATAATAAGAAGAAATACAAGGACGGGAAGGGGAATGTGAAAAGATCCAACGATCATGGTGGAGAGGGTAAGAGGGACAATAAAAATAAGGTTAATTTTCCATGCAAGTTATGCACTAGAGACCATCCTACTCACCTCTACCCAAAAATTCAGGATGCTCAATGCTTGTTAGCTCAGCAGGGTTCTTCTAGGTCCCAGATTGTACTGACAAATGCTTTTACCCAAGGGAAACATATGCTTGTTGGCGCGAATGCGAATACTGGAGCTCCCTCTAGGGTAAACCAAGAAGGGGAAAATTCATCAAACGTATACATGATGAGTGCTCACACAGATATTGCTATGAGATCTCATGATTATGGAAAAGATGAGTCTTTGAAAGCTAAAGGTGCTCCCAATAATGTTGAGCCGCTCCATATCGAGAGGCTTGCAGTTGAGCCTATACCTCAGATGCCGAAAGGGTCTTCAAAGCATACGACAATCAATCCTAATGCCAAGGCTATCTAGAACTACTTGATTGTAGAAGATCTGGCTCAAAATCCTTGTGCCATGTCTACATTAGAGGTACTCTAGTCGTGTCCTGCACAAAGGAGTGCATTGCTCAATTCCATTGGGGTTGTTGATCCAAAAAATTCTCTGATGATCACATTTGACATGTCAACTTTCAGAAAGAGACTTCCTCATCATATGTATTTTCAGATTAAGTCTACATATCGAAATATCAATATCTTTCGAACACTAGTCGATGAGGGTGCTTCCACGTGTGTGATGTCTATCTCATGTTGGAAGGCTACTAGATCTCCTTCAGCAGTCCCTTCTACTACTCTTCTGACTATGTTTGATAGTCATTCTCACAGGCCACATGTCATTGTTCCAGCTTTACCCATCTGTGTTGGGGGTAAAACTATCAATATCGAGGTCGAGATAGTTGATGCTAATCTAGACTAAAACCTTATGTTGGGGTGAAACTGGATTTATGAGATGGATGCCATTGCTTCCTCATTATTTCACATTTTATGTTTGTTAGTATGAATTCTAATCGCAAGTGTACGAAAAAATTCCACTTTAGTTGTGCATAACATACAACCCTAACATCAAAGATGGCTGCCAATTTCTTTAGATCTGCAAAATCCAGATCTATGCAGTAAAAGACATTAAGCAGTAAATAAAAGCAAGAGTTGCTCCATGCATCCAATAGACAAGACAATAATATTTTTAAAGAATTTTTGTATTTTTGACACCTGGGAAGGGAACATAGAAAGATGTTACCAGTCCCCCTCAATGGGATGGGTTCTTGTAAATCCTCAGCACTTCAGATCTAATATCTCTCTCTCTTGATGGTGTACAAAACCTAGACGAAAAATGGAACTCAAAGGGAGCTCACAAGAAAAATGGTAGCAGAATATGACAATGATGGAGGATCAAAGTCAGACCAAAAGTATAGATCCAGAGTGATCTTTAGGCAACAAAAGGTAGTGAGTGAATGGAAAAACCCTTCTATTTATAACAAAATATTGAGTTAGTCTAGATATTGGTTCATAATTAAAATATTATTAACCAAATCAAGATTCAACTTTTATGGAATATTTTATTAAATTTGTTGGAGGGAAAAAGAATTTGAATTTGGTCAAATCCCTTTATTTGTAAATAATAAATAAATAAATGATTTGTTTATCATTTTAAGGATGTGGTTGAGTAATAATTAACTAAATAATGATTTATTCAATTATTTATAAATGATTTAGTCAAATTTAACAAGAAATATTATTTAAATAAGGTTTAAATAATTATTCCTAGAAAATAATAAGATAAATAATGATTTATCTAAATAAATTTCTCTTTTGGGTTAAATATGACCAGGAATATTAATTAAACTGTTGTTTAACTAATTATTCCTTGAGGAAAATCAAACAAATATGGATTTATTCGATATTTCCTCATGGGGTTTCCTGTTTAGACCATAAACAACTTAATAAATATGGATTACTAAGTTATTTTTCATATTGAAAGAAATTTTACTTAGAGTAAAATTGGTCTTACATGGTGTACTTTGGTCCATCTAATAGTAACATGTTAGATGACCAAAAAATGGTGTAATAGATTGCCCCCCAGTGTGCAAGCGTTAGGAGCTAATCGTATGACTGAAGTACGTTGTAAGAACTCAATCACTAGACACCGAAGGGGAAGTCAGAGAGAGAGAAATATAAGGTAGACCAAAGCGCGAGAGGGACTAGACCCTGAGGAGGCGAGACTTACAGGTGCGACAAGTCTCTTTTATGAGTGAGTACCTGTGCTATAAGCGGCGGGGGAGGCATACTTATGCCTGTCGAGACAAAGTCCAAAGAATAATACGTCTAGTAAACAAGGGACTAAACTATATAGTACATGTTGGCATAAACATGAGCCAGATAAAAATATGATAATGAATCCCACATACATACTGTGCCTGGGATAGCAACTAGTACTTATACAATAATATCTGAGTACATGAGATATAAGTACAACAAAAATGCCCCTGTAAAGAGGAAAGGGCTCTGAAAATCTGACTGATATATGCGAACTAAAAGGCGCTGCAAGCAGCTGAGGCCGACACCATCAAATCTCTGGAGCTGCATCGAAGGCTATAATGAAGAGGTCATCCAGGCATGTGGGGGGCTACCTGAAGGGCCACAACCTCATGAGGTCTGAAACATCTCACACATACCCGGGAATCACCGGTAAAATTTGCTGCATCACTGAACCATCAAGTATATGGATCTCTGTCATGCAGTAAGGAGCTGGAACTGAGAAACAATCAAGTCAAAGGGCAGTTAGGAGTCCCTTTGCCTAATCTAAGGCACTGAATAAGAGTGGAAGCTATAACCAAGGTATACCGCCCTCTAGATCTGTCTACTGGAATGAATGAATTGATGTCGACAGAAGGAGGTCCGCCATAGGTGAGGAAATAAGGGGTCCTCAACTAAGGCACGAGAGAAAATAGTAGAGCGATTGATAGACTGACACCAGGGATGATAATGGGGGGTACTGAGTAGCGGGCTGATGACTTCCCTTGTTAGAGCATGAAGGGCATGAATGACCTGGCACCGACTAACACAACATCAAAGGGGACAGGGGACAATGAGACTGAAGGCCATAATGTGTGACACGAGAGAGGGATCAAGCAATTATGGATGGAGGACTATAGCGAGATACAAAGGGACTCGGGATAGACCCCATGGATGCGATGAAGACTTAGCTCGGATGCTCTAAAGAAGGGCAACTCGATCATGCTGCCACATAGAAAAGGCCCGGTGGGGACCATAAAAGCATGAGTACAATATGGTTACTCACGACGAAAATCGACACGAGCATGGACAAGTATGGAGGAAAGATGGTGCCCCAAGTACAAGTGTTGCAAATGAATAAATTCAATTTTGAGGAGTGGTGAAGTGACCCTTCGTGGAAAAATGTGTCGTGGTGAAGTATCAAATCACAAAAAACTAACAGATACCCATTTGAGAGCTCAATGAGAGCTTTCTAACGTGCAAACGGTTTTTCAAAATAAGCTACGGTTTGGCCGCAACAGGCGAAAGAAAAATTAGGGGTTTCTCTTTTAATAAGGCATTTTCCCTCCAAATTCACTCATTTGGAAGTGTAGTTGTGGTGAATGTAGAGAGGAGAGAAGGCCCTAAACCTTGCGGTGAGCGTAGCGAACAAACCGACCGTTGGAATCGAGATCTGTAAACTGCAGGTAAGAGGCCTAACCCTACTCTTTCATTTCAGTGGATTGAAAGTTCAATTTAGGTGCCCAGAGCTTAGGAACAGACCCCTACTCCTCTTCACATCCGGGTCACACTTTTTGGGGAAATATCTGCGACCTCAGTAGCAGGTTTGGGGCAGAAAAGTGTGACTTATACCAGGGTATTGCCTAAAAAGTGTGACCTGAAAGAGAGGGGTTTTTCTGTGCCGTTTTTTGGTTGAAAGCTGGGTTTTTATGTTTGGATGCAGTCTTTCCTTTCTGTACACTAATAAAGATGATGTTTTTTTGCAGTTATGACAGAATTACGGATCAACTGGAGAGAGAGAGACCTGGACACATTACGGTCGGAGATCTGGGAGGATCATGGTGTCCCCAGTGCATTGGCCAGGTTTGGGGTTTTGAAGTTTGTAGAGAACCCTATGATGAGAGATGGGGAGCCCTTGTTGGCCTGGATTGTTGGTTATTGGGATCCGGAACATGAGGTATTTATAGTGTAGGGGCACCGAATCGAATTCACATTCCAGGATATATATTTTCTGACTAGTCTCCCACCACTTGGGATGGTGGGGAATACTCAGCCAGTGTTACCGCGAGGGTGGAATATCATGGAGTTTGTAGAGGGCCATTGTCGACCAGGTCTCCATGTCAAGGGGACACGGATACCTATCGGGGATCTAGAGAGGTTAGAGACCCGTGATGTGGCCGCAGTAGTGCTGCGGATCCTGGGCAACCAGGAACTCCACCACATCACTGGAGGGCAGATGATGCTTGTTGAGAGTGTGTTGAGTGGGACCTACTATGGGTGGGCCCAAATGATGCTGTCGTCGTTGAAACGACAGTTGTCGCTATGTAAGCGACAAGTGAACCATGACTGTGCATATGGTACAGTGTTGCGCTCGCTCTTCTTTGAGAAGATCCCAACACTTCGACCTCACATACAGTTCCAAGATGGGGGCCCAAGAGAGCCCAGGATGCGCCAGTGGGGGCGACTACTGTGCAGAGGGGGAGGTGGGGCGGTCGGACGGGTGTTCTGACCCAAGTTATTTGTTCATTGGGATCAGATGCCACTTTACATAGACGACTATCCCTATAGTGGGATGAGTTATCATGGGGACCCGGACTTGTCATTGTCGCCTCGTCAAGTATGGGGGACTAATGGTAAGTGACAAGTTGATAATCTTTTATGTGCATTGAAAAGTTCCATAATATTATATATGGTACTGATTCTTTCACTTTTGGTATGTAGATATAGCACTGGTAAAACCAGTCGGGTATATTGGACGACCTATAGTAACAGGAGCTGGAGGACCTAGTGGATCGAGAGCACCACAAAATGAGGATGCAGCGGCCCTCTTGGAGGAAATATGTCATAGATATGAGAGGCTTTTGACCGGTGTTTCAGAGCGCAGCTGGCAAGACTTGGATGACCAGTACATAGAGCCATGTATTGTTCTACCCTTAGAGTGGTGAGGGGTCATGCGGCGCATGGCGATGGCCGGACAGGGGATGCACGTTCTACGAGCTGCAGGAGCAGAGCCATTGGCTCGAGATCCTACAGATAATGATTAGGTGTAGGGGCATGTGGTGCCTCCAGTTTTGAGTTTTTGTAACATGCTATGGGCATCTCATATGTATCAGAGTTAATGGACTCTAAAACATTTTATACGACACATATAATGGATATGCATTGTTTTGATGGTTTTATGTACTTGTCTTGTGTTAAATGCATGTGCTAAGGGCCAAAATAGAATATTGTTTGCAATGCTATCTACATAGTGATTTTGTGCTCTAGGTACATGGTTGAATGTAATGATTTAAAATTCACGCATCAAAAGCTTCACTCGTAAATATATTCCAAAAAGGATAGGATTATGCACACGATAGATACCATCCAATTGCATGACAAGAAGCAGGGAATCTAAATGAATATAAAGTTGGAGGAAATGATGGGAAAGGGGATCGGCTAATAAACCTCGCACTCCATCATATTCGTCTTGATTATTGGTGGTAGTACCGATGTATACATCGTTCGAGAGAACAAGCGAATGTAAGGGGGTAAAAATGACCCAACCTGCCGAGGCTAGATTCTGGGAGTAGCGACTTGCACCATCGGCATAACCTATATATGGTGTGGACAGTGGGTCCATATGAAAGGTGCCACAAGACAAAAAATGAGAGGATGATGAACAATGCTGGAAACCTTAGCACAAGGTAGAAATTGAACAAACACCGCTAGGTGGAGTGCTATGGGCAGGATGTCTACCACCCACACACCGACGGGTAGGTGGTGTGTGGCAACTACCTTGGGGGTAGCTTGTGCTCAGGTCGCGAAAGTCACCATAGACACGGATGGTGCCAGTCCGCTTATGGGTGAGAAATATGAAGTCAGGGGTGGAAAAGGCTTCCATAATGTCGTCATCACAGTAAAAGATGGGGTAAATGGAGGAAGAGAGACCACATGATGCGACGAAGCTACTTGACTCATCGTCATGAGAAGAAAGGTTCACATGCGCATCATCACGGGGGGCGACGGAAGAGAAAGAAGATAAGGGATCCACTGATGTTGAGCCCAAGATGATCGCTGAAGGGAGGTCAAGTGAAACAGAAGGGGAAGTTTCAGAGGGAGCTTCCACCGTGGATCTCATGAATGATGATAGGTAGAGGATGGTGGCTGCAGGCTCCGTCATTTCGACATCAGGAGGGGGAATGTCAATGCGAGAAGGTAAATCCTCAAGCTGGCCTGAAGCATACTACACAAGGACGGGAGAGGCGGATTGGTTATGTTCAACCTCGTACTCCCGAAATACCTCCAAAGAGGCATGGTAATGCGTGAGGCAGGGACAACGATGGGAATAATGACCATGGAGGTCACACAAAGCATAGGTTTGGTTGGTGTGAATAGTCTTAGGGTTCTTGGCTGTGGTCGAGGAAGAAATAGAGGCTTCAGGGACCGTAGACTCAAGGAATGCAGCATTAACCATGGGCTTGATATGAGGCAATTTAGGACATTGATGGGTGGCATGACCGACGACGTCACACAAAGAACAAGTCTTTAGGGGTTGAGGAGGAGAAGGTTCAGTTGGGGCATCCTTGTCTTTAGGTGCCTTCTTATGAGCTTTTCCCCCTTTATCCGAAGCTGTCGCAACAGGAGGAGGTTCCTATTGAGGTGGTTGAGGCACGATAGCAGAGGGAGGGGTCATGGGGACCAGTTGGATTGGGGTCAAAGAAAGATAAGTTTTGGGTTGACCAGGCGGGGTAGCGGCTGGGGGATCGATGTACCAGATGGGAATCCCTAGGGTCAGGTTAGGGAGGGATAAGGTAGCCATGACATGTACCGAGAACACTCCAGGAGGGATGTTAATTTATGCTGATGTTCTATGCCATTTCAGATTAGGGCACAATACTGAAGAAGATAG